>JARFXV010000304.1:0-50000 GCA_031761425.1 Cosmopolites sordidus
GCCTGGCTGACTTTATTCAGCCTAGTCTTGGACCTTTGCAACCTAATTTAGATGATTATATGGATACGTTTGATCCATTGCAAGGTATTAAGAATATGTAATTCTCTTTTATTAGAATGGTCTTATAATGTGTTGAATTCTAACATGTTGATATAATATAATAAATATTGTCGTGCTACAAATATTTTTTAAAGTGTTTTTTTTCCGATCATACAACAGCATAATACAATAATAAACGTTAAGGACTAGGAGTTATATCTCAATAACTGAAAATACGTTTTTAATTTCAAGATTTTATTCGATTAAAATTTTAGAGACTTCATCAATATATTCTCCTTGAAGAGCAATACAAACATTCCATCGTTTTTTTAACATTTCTACACCTTTTGTATAAAACGATTTCTCTTTGCCTACAAAATATTCTTCAGTTTCGGCAATTACCTCTTCATTGGAGTGATTTTTTTCCAGCAAGCATTATTTTGAGGTCTGAGAACAGAAAATAATCGCTGTGACGCGCAACGATTTGTGGCACAATGCATTGTCTTGCTGAAACAGCACTTTTTTGTTCATTTGGGGCCTTTTTTGGGATCTCTTCCTTCATATGCACCAATAACGCTATGTAATATTGGTATTGATGGTTTTACCTGTCTCGAGTAATCGATGATCAATAACCCATGCGCATCCCAAAATACGGAGGCCATAACCTTGCCTGCCGATGGTCGTGTTTTTGGTGCTTTAGATGGTTTTTAGTGGCTGAAGCCGAAGTATAGTGGTGGATCCATGTTTCATCCATTGTCACAGGCCCAACATTGCTCAGAATAGCCAATACGTTGTTGTGTTTGGTCCGCTGTGATCAAACGCGGTACCCATTTCGACAGCAATTTACGCATTTCCAAATGTTCATGTAAAATGGTGTAAACACTTCCTTTCGATACCTTCATGATATCAGCTTTCTCCTGCAGCTTTACTTTACAGTTTTGCGAAATAATTTTGTGAATTTGTCTGATATTATCTGGCGTAACCACCTCATTTGGACGTCCAAAGCGTTCAGCATCATCGTTGCTTGTACGGCCTCGTTTGAATTCAGCATACCAATTAATTATGGTTGATTTTTACGAGTCCGGGTAATGTTCAAAATGCAATGCTTATTCAACACACTATATTCTTTTTTTTCCATTGAAAATAATAAAAGTAGCGTCACTTAAAGCATAACAACTCAGAAACTAGTAGAGAGATTGTCATGAAAGTTTGACACATGACGTTTGCAGCACAATCGACCACTGGTATGTCAGACCGGGAACTTATTGACCGATGTGTTATATGATCGAACAATTTATTAGTTTACCTTAAGCTACTAACCAGCAACTATTAACCCTCAAAAAGACGAGCTACATCTATATTTTTCAATGTCAAATCATTTCCGAGATGAATTGTCGTGGGACAGTGTCTAACATTCTGGTGTGTCGCATACTCCAAGCGTGTACTTACATTTTCCAAAGCAAAAGCTCTGTTTATTCCTTCATAGAAAAAAAAAACACTTTTTCAAAGAATAGCAATAATATGATAGCACGTTTACAGTGCAATTCCTTTTTACTTTACACTATCTTGTTTAGCATTTAAGATAATCTGTGATATCGGTAGTTGCATTATTGGACCACTCTATGTATTTAAATATTTTTATAGGTTATGTACTTTGTACAAAGATAAGCATCACTTAGTAAAAATCATATATTTTTTTTTAACAAATTTTGTACATATGCTTACGGTGTTGTCAGTTGTTGTTACAAATGAAAAAAATAATCATAAATATCTATCTTGTTTTTTGGTGAACTCTACCAAAAAGAAAATGGTTTTGTCTTAATTTTCAATTATTCTAGCTGATGGCCGTAGTTCGGAACCCACGTTAAGCTATAGGATCTCTCGCTAAATAGCCTTCTCAGTTGCTGGTGCGCCTCTAATCCCAAAACTTTACTTTAATTATTCTAGCTTAGTTATTTGGTAGTAATGGAAATACTATGATGTAACAAAAGTATTTGTTTTTTCCTTTGTTTATAAATAAAGGATTGCAATTCACTCAAAGGTTTACATTAGCTTTACAATTTACATTCTTTTTTCTGTATTAAAGTGATTCCACTGCGAAACTGCGACTGAATCGTCCACGGTTTTTATCAAAAATGTTAAAATGACTGAAAGAAGTCGCGAAATTTGGACAATTTTAAGACATTATTTTTAAAAAGGCTTTAAGAGGGCGAAGGTGGTGTATCAATCTGCACCGTATCAATCAGCTCTTGTTCAAAACGTTCTGGGAGTGAGACATAAGTCACGACGACATGGGAAGTACGGGTCGTACCCAGTACGGTATCTTCATACCGATAAATTTTACAAAAACTACAAATTTCTTGGGATGAGCTGCATCTATGGAGTGATCTATGGAATCCGTTTATCAGTCCACAAGTCCAGCTATATCAAAAAGTATGTCGAAGTAAATATGAAACGAATTTACCAATGCGACTCTTCTCATTTGTAATTCAACACCGTAAGCATATATACAAAATTGGCTTAAAAATTTACCATTACACGATACTCGTTTTTCTGACACCTGATGTATTTCATGTATCTCCTATAGTTAAAATCATTTTTCTTCAAATCGCTTCATATTATAGTTTTGGCTATTATTTAGAAACACAGATTACAGAAAGGATTATCCAAATTGAATCTAATAACATAATTGTATATCTTCGTATAAAATACAAATTCATATGAGTATACTGTATAAAAACTATATAAAAGGTGATTTTTTTAGTGTGTTCGAATTTTCGATAGGGATCGCTGTCAAACAAACTGTGAATTTGCGCGCATGTCTGTAAATATGTTTCTCAATAGTGTGGCAAATCATCATAGCACGTTTAACATTAGACCAACGCTTGCAAATTGTCGAAATTTATTATCAAAATCAGTGTTCTGTGCTCCAAACTTATAGAGCATTTCGTGAATTTGAACTTCCTGATGTATTATCCACAAATTCCGAATCCATTTCACGCTGCTCGATATTAAAACTAAAACAAGACAAAAAACGGCGTTCCGAAGAAAATATCGGCGCTGTTGGATGTGGGTTCCAACAGGAGATTTAGTTCTAATAGGACGGCTTCATAAGGATGCTAACGCAACAATCGATTTATTAAAGGAACAATTTGGTGAAAAAATTATTTCAAGAAAGAGACTTGTAATTAGTCACCAAGGCCATGTGGTCTTACGTCTTTAGATTATTTTCTTTGGGGTTATGTTAAATCTTTGGTCTATGTCGATAAACGAGCAACTAATGATGCTTTGGAACCTAACACAACTCGGACAATTGAGGACATAAGACCCCAAGTGCTTGAAAAGTGGCCGGAAATTGGATTAATGTTTTCAAACATTAATGTCATTGAATATTATTTCACATAAAATAAATAGTTTCAAGGCATCTAATTGATTGTTATTTTATTTGAATATAAAGTTCGATCGCACACTATATATTTAAGAAATTTATAAAATCACCCTATATATCTAGAGAGAAAAAATATATATTTTGTTATAACATTTTCCGAATTTAAGGTAATCTCCTTCAACATCACATTTTTATTGTTAGCTTCCAAAATTTATTTCCAATACACGAATTTCCTATAGGAACGTAAATTGCCTCCGAGAATACTTTTCGCAGGATTGGCGGAAATAGTTCATTGTTTAAAATGATATATAAGATATTCACAGTTCTAAGAACTTAACAAGTAAACATTTAAAGGTAGACATAACAGGTTAAAGGCAAACATTTATTCGTATACTAGTATGTGCTGTTTGGTTTGTAAATTTTTGTCAAGTTTGTGGTTCGCAAAAAATAAAATGGTGTGGATTTACCTTTATGAAACCCTATATAATTCTTCCGAACCGTAGACTCATCGTAAATATGTACATTTGGTCCTCTGTATATTTTTTGGACGGCTGTCATTCAACAGCGTTTCACGCCAAAATCTCTATATGGGTGAATGTGCAAAATGATATATGTACATTCTGCACAATATTATGAATTTTACACCAAGATTTGTCTCTATTACGTGCATACGTATATCTTCTTCAATTAGTTACAGAACTGCAGTACTTTCTGTTGCAGCAGTAATATAACGATATATAATCGAAGGTGAAACATAATTTTGGATAATCTTCTGTATTCTTTGTTTTACTTATTTAATATTTTAATTTCGCGAAAGACCAAATGTTTATTAAGGTATATATTTTTTTTATTATATATCAAAAATTTATATCAACAGTTATTATCAGTTATATATATATATATATATATATATATATATATATATATATATATATATATATATATATATATATATATATATATATATATATTTTTTTTTTTTTTTTTATAGAATTTATAAATAGTAAGCTACCAACTGTACCTGAAGAACATACACAATGGGATTACCCCGAAACAATAACATCTGCTGAATTATCTGTACAGGTAAATATTGATTAGTATTACTCAATAAATCACTCATTAAAAGTTATATTCTGGTCAGGTATCCTCTGAAAGCACAGCTGTTCAGCAGTTTGCCCCACAAGTTCAAGAGATTACACAACCGCCTGCCATTGAAAAAGTGCCAATGCAGGAGAACCAGCAAAGCATTTTGCCCCCACCTGCCTACAACAGCATTATGATACAGCAGCCGCCTGATACGTACATTCAACAACAGAATTTTTCTGTTATCTCGAAAGCAAATGTGAAAACAAATCAAAGAGGAAAATTAAGTCATAGTCATAGTATTCCTCCAACAGCTTATAATAAAAACATCGAAACCAGCCAAGTTTATCAAGGATACCAAGGAAATAGAGAGCATATTGTTATTAATGAAAGGATACAAGGTATTTTATTATTTAGATATTTGACTTCCAATTTATATATAATTTATGACTGACTGAACATTAGCTAGAACTTTTGCTATAGCCAGTATTATCATTTATATATATATATATATATATATATATATATATATATATATATATATATATATATATATATATATATATATATATATATATATATATATATATAAATGATAATACTGGCTAGAGCAAAAGTGTGTGTGTGTGTATGTATACACACTAAATGATGAATACAGGTGATTCCAAGGATTCCAGATTTTCAAAGGAAGTCAGGTTTTTACCATCTAAATAAATGGTAGTCGGCGGCCGAGATCAGAAGGGCCCAAGTTGTAAAACTATCCAGTAGCCAAAGACACTTGTGGTCTAGCATCGTCTCAATGGAATGCAATGTGCTTTGTGTGGGCTAATTCAGGCTGCTTCTAGTTGACTACTTGTTTAATTCACATAGTTAACAGTATTTTTTCAAATTAATGGTCTGGTTTTCAGGTAACAGCTCATAATAAACAATCCCCTTCCAATCCCATGAAATGCATAGCATAACCTTCTTCAGATGTAAACTAGCTATTTTCATTTATTTATTTGCAATCGTCATTTGACTAGAATATATAACTCAAAATTACCTACAACTACAAGCTAATCTATATGTTTACATTTAAAAAGAATAATTGATATATTATGTTTAAATTTCCTTATAATAGTAAATCTGATCTAAAAGCCGGTGTCATGAGTTAAAAGGTCAGTGACCATATATCGATTTCAATATGTAAATCAAAAAATATTTATTTTGCATGTTCATGTTGTTGCTTTTTTTAACTTTTAGAATACATCAAGAATATATTCTGATGTTAGGTGAAGAATATAATGATATATATCTGCGAATATATTATTATATAATGTTTTAATAGCATTTAAAAATATTTCTTTTTACATTGTAGTGCCAATAATTTCAAAAAATTGCCCAACCGTTCCGCATCGAACGCAAGTGCAAGAAATACAGCAGCCAGATCAGTTCAGGCCACCACAACCCTCAAACCAAGGTTACAAGTTCGTGGCGCCCACTCGTCCAAATGTAAAATTCACATCACAAAACGTGCCACAGGTACAGACGCAGACACATTTGATGCAACCTTCTATGCACACTTCTCAATCTTCCTCCTACCACCCTAATTTTAGTACTGTAGTAAGTTTCCTTATTTTGTTTAATTATTTTCTGTTTTAATGTCCTGTGGAAGTATCCAGTGTGGTATCGAAGGTATATAGTAATATACCTTCGATACTCCGACCTCAATAAGAAATGATAAAATTGTCGGTATATGTTTTCCTAGTTAGTTATTCTAATAAGTAATTTAAAACTGTCTGAAATGGTAATATGGGTTCTTTGAATTAGAAATACTGCATATGCTGCAATAAAAGTTTTGGTAAAAGGAACATCAGTGAAGTCGTGAAATTTAATAAAAAAATACTATATATCTAAGAATTCTTGCTTACAATTATATACAACTTTATGTTGTGAATATTTTTGAATGCACGTCAATAAAACAGACGGACAACAGATAAACAAGACGGACGTGATTAAGTTATTTTGAGTTAAGAGCTGAAAAAGCTATATTAATGAAATAGACTTTATTAATTGACCATTTGGCAACAGTGACATAAAGTAGACTTCTATGCTATAGTACCTCTTCCATCTCATCTTTAATGGTCAATGTATTTTTTAAATATAATATAGACTCATTTGGGTTAGTAAAGAGATATTTTGCTGGCAAAATGCTAAATGGATTTGAAGCATCAGAAACTTGAGAGCACAATTTGTTTTTGATCTTATTTTTCATAACGGAAAGAAACATTTTAGAAAATCATGTATTTAATAAACACATTCTAGTGTTATAGGTTGTAGTGATGTTTTTATAAATGCTATATCATCACAGGATAGCAAACATGTGGTTATTATGTTTTGGTGCGTTATCTTTGTGATGTGAACGAGGATAAAAGAAACACTCATGGTTTATTACACTTTTATAAGATTGATATTTTGCCGTTGAATTGATTGCTTAGAGATTTATTTATCATGTTTACAGCTGTAATTAATTCCCTTTGTTTTTGTTTACCAAACTTTTATGCCATATGCTGATAATAAAAATACACTATTAAAAATACAACACAAAATAATTGTATTTTAATAAATATATTTTCTTTTATATTAAGGATGACAAAATCGAATCTAGAAGGCGAACTACCAACCGAGGAAGGGGTAGGTCTCGATCTAACACTAGAGAACCAATTAAAAGACCACCCTTGATATCAGCTGTAAGTGATCCTGCGTTACTCACTCCTCATACTAATGTTTTGTTAACGCAGTTACTTACAACCAGTAAGTAGATCAATTCTTGTATTGGAAACTTTAGTTAGAAAACATAACTTAAGAATATATTTCACAAAACACCAAATGGCAGTCTGAAGACTAGATTAGCATTATGAGAAGATGATCGAATCTTATTCAAACAAGCTATTCCTTTAGCAATAATTCAAAAAGTTTACTTTACTGTCCTTTTTTCCAGTTCAAAGTGAACGTTATTACGTTTTTCTGAACACATTGGAAAATAGATTTTACAGTTTAGTATTTATCACATATTGATATAGATGTAAATGCGATCATCTATCTAATAGTGTTAATATGATTAAATGAACCATGTTGAAAGCCTGTCAATAAGCAATTACTTATTTTGTAGAAAATCGGCTCTTGTTTTGTAGGTTCACCTATTACTGATGCTGTCTATAGCCAGAATCAAAATTTGGCTTCATCTCAGGAGTTAAACCAGCATATACGGATAAAAGAAGAGACGAATCCTGTTCCCATTTTACCACAGCCACCTCCTCCTACTACTATAATATCTTTGCCATCACAAATAACGGTTACTCCAGTAACAATTTCAAATAGTGATCCTGTGAGTTGAAGTAACAATAACTAAATATTATTAACAAATATTACGTAATTAAGGTCAACGTCTACGGTATGTTAGTTAAAAACCGCTCAATGTATTTAAATATGATATAACATCACTAAAAATGTATTACATTATCATTTTCTTTGAATTTAAACAGTTTTCTATGAAAACATTACTTTTAATAGTTTGAAGGTCAAGGATCTGTACATTGCGTGTGTAATATACACATATTAAATACATAATGTTTTGTGAGGTTAAGCACCCCTTTGACGCACAATTATATGTACAGTACCATATATTGATGTACATGTATAACAATTTGTGTTTGACCACTTAGAATCGCCCTTTCTTAAATAAAGGCTATTGTATATCCTACACCAACATTTTCGTAAATACATATATGGAGATATTCTTCAATTAGTTGCTGCATATAGTAGCACTTTCAATATAGGAGATGGAATATAGCATACAAAAACGATTGTTGTAACTTACTGGAATCCCATATATACTTAGAAAGACTCTGTTTTCGCTTATTTAGCCTAGTTTTCAAGGTGGTCCTTGCGACCCTTGCTTATATTAAATGAAATTATTACTGAAACGGTGTTAGATTTTTCGTGGTTTTGGAGGCTCTATTTGCCCCAGGATTTATCGGAGATTATCCAAAAAGTGGATGAAAGTCCGACGTTGCTGGAGGCCGGGCTACAACAAAGTCCAAGTGAACTTTGCAGAGGCTAAATCGAGAGATGAGAGACTCGGAAATTGGAGATTGGTTTTGTGAAATGTCGGGATGACAATCAACCAGGCATCGATGTTCCGTCATTTGGGGCGATGTCATTGGGTTTGATATAGCGGATAACCGGGTGGAGCTTTGCAAACCTGAAAAACGAGATTTAAAATCACGTTCGTTTGACGCTGGAATTCTGGTATTTTTTTTTTACGATTTATTGGGAATTGAATGCTTCAAGGGAATATTAGAGCGGTGCGCTTAACTAGAATTGAATTAGGCTCAGTATTTGCGCGTAGAGTTGTTTCACAAGTCCGGATAGAGAATTATCTTGTGGAGCAGGGCATTTTTCAGAAACTGAGCTCTTTCGAGACACCACACGAAAGTTGATGGGGGTATTTTCGAGAGAGCAGACACAGAAGTGGCTTTTTGGGCCTTTTGTGAAGTCAAAGTCTTCACGGAAGGGCCCCGGACCGGTCTTGCTTTGCAACCAGAGAAGTCCGTAATGTGCGAAGCTCCTCAGTTGCGGTGCCGGAACTTTGAAAGGATCAGCCGAAGTTGAAGGAATTTCATTGACTGGTTTTTTAAGAGGAGACAAATATTCAATCGGATCGGAATTTCTTTTCGGCCTGGAATTGGAAGCTTGACAGCCTCCTCCAGATTCGAAGGCTGAAGTGAGGCCTTCTGAAACTCATCATTTGTTGAAATAAGGGTAGTCATTTTCTTCCCCCGCTTTAATAAAAGCGCCGGTAGATTTCTTCTTCTGCTTTGGCTTTCGATAGAGAGCTATTTTTGTGTTTTGTTTCGCGATAAGTTGTATCATCTGGGTCTTCATGATATTTTCATCACCTCTGATATTTTCCTAAATGATGTTTAACTGCTTCAAAGATCCGATAGCTTTTTCAGACTAGCTACGAAGCGAATTCTAGCGATCCACGAAGCAGAGTTGCTTTTCCTATGAATTTAAGACTCCACTGTGATATTGAACCCCAACGGGTTCGCCATCACTATTGGAAATGACTTTTCCAAAAAAGTTCTGGCTCTTCCGTGTCTTGAACTAAATACCTTTGAATATATAGCTAATTATCAAGCTATGATGAATTTTCAGTTTCAAAATAAGTTAGTAAACTATCGAACTGCAGTGTGTTTGTACATGAACTAATATGTGAATTTATTAAGTATATAAAACTTTTTAATGTTGCACTGCTGCTGATGTGCTCTCTCGTTGCTTATTAATATTATTCAGCGCTGTAGGCTTTGGAGTTTATTGGCTTTTAATAACCCTATAGAGCTAGTGCCGACTTATTGGGTTGCCTACATTACGGTTAGCCTTCCTCATATCGCCAGCGACCAACGTCGCTTAACTTCAGTTATCGAGAACTGATGATCGATGTGATGCGAGTTCATTATTAGTATTTCATTACTAGTAGTTAAAATTTTAAACAGTGGCTCTCAAAAAGTTGTTTAGTAAATGCAGAAAAATTATAATATATGCTCATGATTTTTATTAGATGCGCCTGAATGAGCCAATCAGTTAGCTTAATTTAAAGAAATAATTTTTCGTGTAGGTAACATTCAGTAAAATGAGTAAACCATCTGGGCTTATTACAACTTTATATTGACCTACCTTGCTGCTTATAGGAAAATACTAAACTAACATTCCGCCAAGTGACCTAGAATCCGACGAGGCTAAATTCTAATTCTTTCTCCCAAAAAATTATATTGATCTATATTGTATCACAGTTTCGCCAAACCACTATTATCAATAACAAATATTAAAAAAACAATAACATTAAAATAATTCAATGGTTTTAGCATGACATGCCAGTTTTAAAATGGCTGTAAACAGCAAAAAAAACACAATCATTTATTTTATTTTTTGCACATAGATGATAAAACTCTTTAAAAATCATATTCTACAATGCTATCTTGAGGCATAGAATTGGGGATTAAAATTTGTTGCCATTTTCTGTTGATTTTGATGTTTTTGCAAGGTCTTTGGGACTCATCAACGCACTATGAACTAAAAATTGACGAACCAATGCTTTACCACTTCAGTTAATGTCTAATGTTTAATATGGACAGTAAAAAACTACAAGATACAATAAACTACTTTATTCTAGAATTAATTGAACAAGATGATATTCATTTTCAATACATTTTGATTATATTTTCCTGTTTTGCAATTGATATGCCGTTAAATCTGTGTAATCGGACTAATATATTTTTTCTACATATGTGACCTTAATTCCAAGTTCCTTGGTAGTTTTTGTCAAAATAAGAAATGCAAATACCTTACATATAAATTTAAATAATAGCATAATCTTATTAATGTTATTTTTTAGCTTCTTTTAAATACATACAGTAACTCTAGTAGTCCTGTAATGGATTCTCCTCAAAATCTTCATTCTCCTACCTCATCTCAGGGCTCGATAGGCTCACCTGGACGAGAGAACTCCGGTAGAGATAGAAGAGCGGGTCATATACATGCAGAACAGAAGAGAAGATGTAACATCAAGAACGGATTTGATATGATTCATTCTCTTATACCACATCTAAATCAGAACCCAAATGCAAAGGTATGCATTATAAAATTTGGTGTAGTTTACTAAATATGTTGTATTTTAGTTAAGCAAAGCAGCTATGTTACAAAAAGGTGCAGAGTATATAAGACAATTGAGGTCTGAAAGAAACCAACTTCGAGAAGAAATGGATTCATTAAGGCAACAAATTGAAACTTTAAATACATCCATAAGGTATTCAACTTAAGTGTATTTATATAATTTTTTTAGCTATTTATTTTTTAGCAACTGTCAATCGATGTTACCTGCTACTGGTGCGCCGGTCTCTCGAAGGAGAGATAACAAAATGCAGGAGATGTTTGATGAGTATATTAGCAGTAGGACTATGGAAAACTGGA
Source organism: Cosmopolites sordidus (assembly GCA_031761425.1). Classification (NCBI taxonomy): domain Eukaryota; kingdom Metazoa; phylum Arthropoda; class Insecta; order Coleoptera; family Curculionidae; genus Cosmopolites; species Cosmopolites sordidus. Next base: position 11,522 of record JARFXV010000304.1, read on the forward strand.
AGTTTTGGATTGTATCCTTTTTTTAATTTTATTAGGATTGGTTATGATCATGAGAAATAACATTGTAATTCCTAAATAATACATCAATTAGTGTTTATCAAAATTAAACTGTTAGAATTGTAATCATTTCTGCAATTACTTTAATCAGTATTTGAATGATTATAATTTCAATTTAATTATTTTTTTTTTGTTTCCAGCCATTAGCTGTTTCCAGCATTAATCAACCCATGAACAACTTTATTGTGGTATACTTGTCATATATGTAGTATCTGTTACTAAGTCCCGTGTGATGAATATTGATTTTTTGTTCGTTTTTTGCCCATGGTGTATGATTTTCTCCTTTTACTGAATAAGTATTACAGTATCTTTTTCTAATGCCATATTTATTTCCTAAATTGCTACATCTCTTTCTTGTATTGTGTTTTACTACGATGCTTCATCTAATCTATATAAATAAAAATGTAAATGTTTGTCTGTTCAAAATCGTAAATCTCCGAAAGTTCTTCACCGATTGCTTTGAAATTTTGACACAATGTTATATTCGAATACGCGCGTATATACCTATTATATAGATGTTACACCTGTGACAGGCGTCAGCGCCACCTGACGTAAAAGCAACACACGCTATACTAAATATTTTACGGCAATGGAAGCGCCATCTGTTGATCGTAACAGCAACACACAATACCAAACATTGCTTATGCAGGACAGCGTGCTGTCACTTAGAGCTTTTCAATGTTCCCGATTGCATTGTTAAATTGAATTTTCATAGATTTTGATTTATTTTCATTTTGATTTAATTATTTAACCAGACTGAGTCACAGCAACGCGCAGCTGGGTACAGCTAGTAAAAAATAAAATTCATAATTATTTGACGTTTGATGATTACTAAGAACTATTTTTTTCCCTTGTTCATTGTCATAGTAATTTGCAGCACCAAAATGTTAGAAAGTTAAATTTTAGTCAGATAAGTGCTTAGGATATATTTACATACTATGTTATGTAAAGTGTTTTCGAATAAGACTGTCAGAACTTTGCAATGTGATAGCGGCAACACTGTTTGAATGTCACTCTTAGACCGCTATATCCAGTACATTGTAGCAATTCACTATAAATACAAGATATAACAGCGTCTAGAAATTGGAAGTTAAAATGTGACTCTCCCACTTTAGAAAAAATAATATTTTCCGACGAAGCATAATGGGTTTGTGAAGAAACAACTGCAGGATTTGAACTTTCATCATTTATTTCTTGATCCTCAGAAAACCTTTGTTTGGTGCGGTTTTTGAGCTGAAGGAGTAATATAATCGTAAATTTTGGCTTGAACTAATAAATATGGATATAAACAATCATTTCTTTCAATAAGTCGGCGGAACTTATCTTATTTAACTTATTTTATCTTTCTTATATAACTATATTATATAAGAATAAATTCCTGGACCCGATATTTCGCGACATGATAATGTCAACTGGCCACCAAGATCATGGGATCTCACTCACTCTTTATAGAAATCAATCCCTGAACAATTCTTGACCTTAAACCATACATTCAGGCCACCATAGAAAACATACTACGCGATATGTGAGAAAAAGTAATCGTAAATTGGGTCTCCAGATTGCATTCCACCAAATCAAGCCAATGGAGACATTTGAACTACATTATTTTTAAAACACTGCCATTATTAGTTCTTCAAGATAGAGTAAGAATTACCGTATTATCTCTTGTACTTATCATTGTGCATTATTTTAAAGTTCTGACACTCTTTTTGAACAACCCTTTGTAAAAGAAGAAAGCGTTTTGCTACAAAATCGGTTATTTATCTGATAATTCATAAATATGTTTTGCTGTATCACTTTATTTTCATATTTTCTTTAACCGACAATTAGTTTAGTCTCATATGCAGACCATTGTTAAATTCATTCAACACTTTTGTTTCAACGTCCAGTTTGGATGATCTCTATTCTTCAACAATGCTATGGGTTGAACAGCATTGCACACTTGTAGATCTCAGACCAGGTAAATTCATATATGATTTATTATTTTCGTCGTATTGTTTAACGTTATTTATATTTCAGTTGTCTTAAACTCTTTAAGGTACCTGTGTACTAAAACAGAAATTTTATCAGAACCAGAAAAGTTACCTGAAGAAGCTAGACAGTTAGTGTTACGTAGAGAAAAATAACGATTGTTTTAATTCACATTAAATGTTTATAAGTTTCGGTACGTGGTTTTGCTCATTTAAAGTGACTATAGCCCTAAGGTCAATCTTTATAGTACAAGCAATCAATGCATGTTATTTTATTCCTTGCCGTTTTTTTTTCCTTTCTTCGTTCTGAGAGACTGTTAGCTTTTCATTTTTTATTTTTTGAATTATTAAAATAAAATTTGGACTGCCGAATATATATTTCAAGGTAAGGAATACATTTTGTAACTAAGTGCCATCAAACGGTAAACAAATAGTAATTATAAAATATCTAGATTAGAAAAAAAACATGCTGATGAACTGTTAATATGAATATTGAACCATTTGTTTAATTTGAAAAGCGGGATATCTGAAAATTTGCACTTTTCAAAAAGAATATGTAAAAATTTCATTTTAGTTAGCCAGTTCTTGTATACATGTTAGATTTATATCTGATTATAAACATCTAATGAAGGTACACAATAAACATTACATTATTTTAGTTCTTTCAATAATGAACAATGTTTATGGCTTCTTGTGTGATATACAGTAGCCAAAAAAAAGTATTTGTACACCCTAATTTTTAGGGGTTTATCACAAATCATGGCGAAAATTAAATTAAAAATTATTTGTAAATATAACATGAAATGACATAATATGGGGTAACAATTTATTTGAAAATATCAAGTAAATAATATATTTAACTATAACATTTGAAACTGCCAAACAATATTCGCACATCGCCAAGTACCAGCAGTAATTTTTATATATATAAATTTCCATTGGTACCAAATTTATTTAATATCTTGTGTTCATTCTATTAGTACGAATGATGGCTTCCAAGTGTCTAGGCATTGATTTCACCAACTTTTTTTGTAATATCTGTGAGTAAACCATTCTATTATCAAAAATTATTCTTTTAGATGCTTCTTGCTCTTAATTATTGCTCTAAATTTTCTATAGGATTAAGTTCTGGTGACTGGAGTGGTGTGAGCAACCTTCTAGGTGTATTATGAGAAGCCAACCTTTGAATATGTTAGCTGAATGTTTAGGATCATTATCTTGTTGGAAATAGAAAGTCTATTCAGCTCTAATTTTACAGCTCTGTCTCGCAGGTTACCTCGCAACACTTCCACGTAGTCATGTTACAGTTTATAATGTAAAGAGGTCCTATTCTGTTGTAAGACATGCACCTTCAAACCAAAACATTACTATCACCATGCTTAACCGCCTTTATTATGTTCTGTCTATTAAGCCTATTCTTTCTCCGCCACAATGTTAAAATGTTGGCTAGCTTATAAACTTCAAATTTACTCTCGTCGGAAGAATTAATTTACTTCCAAAAATCTAGAGGTTTGCCTTTATATTTTTGTGCGGATTCTAGTCTTTTGGTGTAGTAGTTTAGAGTTAATTTTATTGAGAAAGGGCTTCTTTGAAGTTCGCCTACCTAAAACATCTTTGTCATGGAGAACATACTTTATGCGTGAGATGTGACTTTCTTTCCCGAACATGTCTCAAAGACATCACTTGCTAAGCTGACCTCTGACTGCAAATTGAAAGGATTGGCGGGAGTAGTAAGTGCAATAGACCACACTAATCATCACAGTGCCTGCGTTTGCATTGAAGCAAGTGTGCAAATACTTTCTTTGCGTTCCAAAATAATTTGTTCATTGTTTGACATATTTATGTGATTCATATTGATTGAAACAAGTTTGTTCTCATGTCATGTACATTGGTATTATATTTACTACTTATTACAAATAATTATTTAATTTCTTTATAATTTCTGATAAATCCCTAATAATCAGGGCATGCAAATACTTCTTTGCCAACTGTATAGACTATAGTTAAAAAAAGCATAAAATCCGTAGCCCCGCAAAATTCAATATTTTTACATATGGAGGGTAATAAACCCTGAATATATTTATTTCAAAGGAAGAGTAATATTTTCTATTATTTATTTATTTTTTAATCCAGAATAAATTTTAATTCATATCTGTATGTGCATATGAAACATCAATAGAATCGTTTGCTTTTAAACCTTTATGAAAATGAATCTTTTATTAACTGTCTTTAATTAGATATTTATTTTTAACTAGAGGAAAGTTGTAGTCTTCCACGTTTCAATGAATAAAAATTAATTTTAAAACTTGTAATCGTGTATATGGAAAAATATGTTTATCGTATAAAGTATAAAATGTATTAAATTTCTACTTTCTAATAATTTGTTGAGCGTTTCGTGAATAAAAGCGTCATTAAAATATTTTTATAACGTCTCGTGCCTTATATTATAGGTATAATCTTTTCCAAATTTATCTATAATACCTACATATACATAGGTAACTATATTTTAATATTTTTTGTAGGGTACTTATTTTGTATAAATTGTAAAACTTGTGTATTTTTGTTATTATTAGTAATTTTCTGTTAATTTTTATTTTATATTTTAAGAAAAGTTATTTGAATAAAAACATTGTTGAAAGCCTTTTTTTTGTTCTAATGTTTTTTTCCAGGATCCCTACATTCCTCTCTATATTTTGGACGTACATATTTTTTTCTCTTTGGCCAAACCAAGAGTGGCAGAGCTCGTGGGCCAGCCTTTTTCAGGTCGTTTTTCTGAAATATTGTCACTGTTCTGAAATATTGACACTGTGGATCACTTCATTGTACTTCAGTACACAGGTTGCATGTGTTGAATTTATTCAAGACATGGATAAAAAATCAAGGAAGCTGGTTTCACCATAAATAAGAAAGCACCGGGAAAGTAGCGGAGTTCATAAAGCGAAAATGTGAATGAAAGTTAGAGTTTCTTTACGAGACGAAACGAACTGGCAATACCACGAATGGTCTAGCGATGACTTTCATTGTAATTTGGACCTTAAACTGCACCTTTACAAGATCCATTTCGTGCAGTATTTATAGTTCAATGATTTCAAAAACCTTAAATATTTAATCGACATATTGATGGTAACGCTTTACCTACATTGATAACATTTTATAATAAACGATATTGGCCATAAGGGAGCAGATGAAAACCTCCGTTAATTAAAGATGGTGAAGCAGGAGGGTGTATTGCTAGTTGACAGAAAATGTCTGAATTAATCCTCAAAGAAGGACCTATGCGAGCTATCTGATTTGAAAATATTCCGCATATGTATTAAAAAGAACTTTGAGCGACATGATATTAGGAGGGTGTTCTTTTAGGGGTTACTACGGCAAGCTCATAAAATTCTAAAAACATCGCTAGAAAATTATATAAACAGTTCGGATAAATTTGTTCTCCTATCAACGGTGGAAGGACGTAGTTCGAAAAAATATGCAAAAAGACAAACTAGAAAGAATATCTACAGAAGGTAAGCGAGAAATTACAGCTACCTCAGATCGAGAGAACAGATGAATTGGAGAATGCAGTATAGGAGTAGATTCAATGAAGGAAGCCGAGGAACAACCAACTACAATCCATTCTACACCTGATCAACTAGTTATATTCTACACCTGATACCTGACAGGAGATTTATCAAAAGATACCGGAACTTCAGGCAGGAACCGGACTAAATAAACCTAAAAAGAGGGAAAGCAGAACTTATCAGAATCAAGACGTTCAAGAAGCTAGCCAACAGAAGATGGCAAGGAAAGCTTGGAAAGCCAAAAGCTTTGAGATTAAGGAAAAGTTAAAAACATGGCATTTCTTTTGAAGAAATGCGATCTTATTCTAATTTCTAATTCTATTAAATGCAACTTGACTAATTCAGAAGAAATGCGACTTGATAGGTTAGTCAAAAATAAAGACGAACGAATTATGAATGTTTTAACTACCAGAACTTTCACGGACTGCACGACTTCAGTAGTGGTGTCCAAGGCAACATTAAGGCAATGAAAAATAGAAAAACTGCAGGGCAGAATGATATCAACCAGATCCTAAATATAACTCACATATTTGCTAGACCCAGGATATGGAAGTTACCTGTTTGGTTCATAATTTCATCATCTTTCAAATTATAGTTCACCTTCCCATTGTATGTTATGCAATATTTTCTAGTTAATAATTTACACGTCTGTCAGAGTTATATATACTTAAAAAGACCTTGCAGTTTGAAATATGTTAGAACTATTAGATTGTTCCATAGGTTCCAGTCATTTTTTTATTAAAATGTTTTATTGAACAAACCAACAATTATAACAACAAATTAATTAATGTATTCTCCGTCACTGTTCACGACCTGCTCCCAACTTTCGACCAATTTATTGATACCGTTTTGCCTGAAATCGCTGGGCTTCGACTCGAGGAAGTTGTTAAGTCAGTTTTTGAGGTCCTCATTATTGGTGAAGGTTACATATCTTATTTGGTTGGGCAGTGAGAGGAAGAGGTGATAATCGGTTGACGCCAAATAGGGAAGAACCTTCCATCGGAGATCATTCAGGGGCTCTGACGATGTTTGCTGTGTGAGATCGTTTCAGTTGAGCCCATTTACACGGTGCAGATGGGCTAGGTGGCTTTCCTTGCCAATCGTCTTGTTCTTTTCCAGTATTTCCCAGTATATGACCATCTCAGCACACCTGTAGATAATGTTACTATCAAATAAGCTAATCACGCTAAAAATGTTAAGGACTCCTTAGACTGGAACTTGTGTTTTGATATACATTGCAGTCAAATTTATACAAACGCAATGTTCAAAATAAAAACTGTTAACTATTGAAATGTTATAAAATGCCAGTAAAATCTGCTTAGGTTAAAGGTTATGGATACCTTACTTTCTTGAGAGCTATGATTTAAAAATGCATTTATTGTCAGTGTATGTTCTTCCCTTCTGAGCTGCACACTTTTTGTTTTATTATAAAACTATAGTTTTCTATTTTCTGTTGAAATGATCCAATAATATATTCTACCTTATATCTATATCATTAGAGCTGGGTTTGTTATTCCTGTAGCTTGTTGATGGTTGAAGATCCTCAAAATTATTCAGGGTTAATATTATAGCTGACGCGGATTTCTTAAAATGTCGCGTATTTCCTGTTAAGAAAACGCCGAAAATTTATAGGTTCTTTATGCTTTCTGATTTATACACATTTGTGTCCTGACACATTATATATTTTTAGTTTACTCGTTGAACTTGTAACGTGCGTAGTTTTTGGTCAGTTTTTAAGTTTTTTTTAACGGATTGATAAACTAGAACAATTTCTCAGTCTATCCACGTCATTTAAATTTGAAAACATCATTACTCTAGCATTTTACATCTGTTCTGCAACCAATGGACCAATGTGTTATTCTCATTATCTCATTCACTCATTATCGATAAGTGCTTTAAATTAACTACTTTAGGTGTATTAAACATGGAATATGGAAACCGATAAAAATGCTTGATAATGTCGAAATGATCTCAAAAACATGGCAACAGGTTTCACAAAAATCAATTATGAATTGCTTTTAAAAAAGCGCTCTTTAATTGAATTTGTCGATGAGTTATTGTTAGCACAATAGCTTATTAAACAAGCCGCTGATAGACGAATGAAGGCCTTTACCTCTGAGTTTGTCGTTAACTAAAAACGATCGTGACCTAAGATTAGTTCTACAGACAAAAAACAAAAATCCCTGCTGATCAGGAGATTGTTGCACACATTGGCGATGCCGAACAAGTCAAAAGTGAATGTGAGGAAGTTTAAGAAGAAAAACCCTTTACTTTTGGTGACACCATAAAAGGGAAAAAATTGCGAATTGATTGTGAAGCGAAGCGATTTTTAGAAAGTAGAAACAATACTGAAGATATTTTATGTTCATCATTTACTCTTTGTGTGGATCATCATAAACCTATTACAGATTATTTTACGAAGTCATTTTTTGATCTTGATTTTGATCAAGTGTGGCGGTTAATGATTCTTAATTTTTTTAAGAGATAGCACTGAAAACAAGGGTTGGATCTACACACAGTCTAATCTCTTACGTCATTTTGTTACAACGACAGTACCTTTCAAAATGCCATTGATGTTAAACGATTTCGAGTTAGCGTCATATTTTTTTCGTGCGGTAAACATGATCGAGTTTCGATCCAAATAAAGAGCATTTGCGGTACGTACTGCTTTTCTTGTTTAATCAAAAGAAACTCTAGTGAAAGCCGTCGTATACTTGTGGAAATTTATGGTGATAATGCCCCAATGCAAGACGCTTGTGTGCGTTGGTTTAGATGATTGAAAAGTGGTGATTTCGACTTGAAAAACAAATAATGCTTAGATCAACCGAAAAAATGTGAAGATATCGAATTGCAAGCATTATTGGAAGAAGACGATATGCAAACTCAACAGCAAATGGCAGAGAGGGAATATGTTGGTCGCCGTAGTATTTGTGACCGTTTGCATGCTATAGGAAAGATCCAGAAGGCAGGAAAATGGGTACCACATCAACTGAACAATAGACAGATGGAAAAGCGGGAAACGGTGTGCCCGGTTTTGTTTTCTCGGCATGAAAGAAATATTGTTTTGCATCGAATCGTGACTGGAGACGAAAAATGGATATATTTCGATAACCTAAAACGCAAAACTCATGGGTTGACCCTCGATTACCATCAACATCAACCGCGAATCGCTTTGGAAAAAAAGACAAAGCTAGGCATTTGGTGGATCAGAATGGTGCAAGTGATTTTGCACAACGACAATGCCCCATCACACACAGCGAAAGCGGCCAGTCCATTTCTGCATTTGTCTGGGAACTCTTTCTCCACCCGCTGTACTTGCCAGACTTGGCCTGTTCCGACTACCACTCGTTTTTATTGATGTCTCACGCACTTTTTATGAAACACTTCAATAATTAAGCAGATGTCGAAAATGGCTTGATAACTAGACCACTTCAAAAGTTTTCTGGGAGGGCATCCACAAATTGCCAGATAGATGGGGAATATGTGCAGCTATCGATGGCGCATACCACAATATCTGGTGTGTATGTATTTTTGTTCTAAAAACAAAATTAATTGGTTTTCATTTCTGCCACAACAGTTTTATTCGCGTTTCATGTAAGTGCATTAAAAGTAAAAACTGGTTAAATATTTTTGTCTTTTTAACGTATCTCTGATATAATATATTGATTTTAAATGTCTTAAAAGCCAAAACAAGTGAGCTTGCTCTGACTGACGCGACCGCGATTATTATTCATTAATTTTGTCATTCACTATTAGTCATGACTGAAACTTTATTTGACTAATATTTATTGAAACACGACGAAATAAATCTTGGGCGATTTGTCTTAACTAGTTTAGTGATAATTAAAAATGTATTTAACTAATTCTCAACACTGAAATATATAATCAAAGAACGGTTTGATAATATTTATAAATGCGTAATAAAATTGTGCAATAGCACCAAAAATATAACAGTGAATTGGGGTAAGCCTTCATGAAAAAATAAACGAACGAAATTATTTGCCCGCTCAACCCAACGTAACGTCTCCCAACATTTAATGCATCATATTTTTTTAAGAAGGAATGTAGTTCAATGAAAACCAGTATATCCAAATGAGACAAAAGTTACAAATAAATGGTATGGGTTAGCAAACTAAAATCATTATATCTTTAATATTTCATTATATTTTCAGGGTACCGACATTCACAAATTCTAAAATATCATCAACAAATTTGTATATATTTTGAAGCCCATTAATTTTAAATTAACCAGAACTATAACTGGCGATAAATAAAACCTACCTTAAAATTGTATTCGGTAATCTTCGCTTAACGTCGAATAATTTCGGATTTAAGATTTATGTCGCCCTTCCATATGATTTTGACTGACAGCTTTCACAAGAAAACGTTTTGGAATGTTAAAGTACGGAAGCGTGAAAATTTCGATACAATAACTATTAACTTTCTTGTGGTACAACCAATTCCTTTTATGATAAAAATTAGTGAAAACTGTGTAATATCATATCTATGTGAATAATGAGTTGACCAACAAAGAGAGACAAGCTGCAAGAATTGAATAGTGAGTGGTGTTTTCAGAAAGTACCTGGATTTAATTTTTATTAGACATTGTTAAAAATATATTTATAAAATGGGTCTGTTATTTGCAAAACTGTGGAGCCTATTTGGCAATGAAGGTAAAACGAAACGTCACCGTTTGATTATTGTTTTTCTCGATTTTGGACTGTATTTTAGAGCATAAAATTGTTATTGTTGGATTAGACAATGCAGGAAAAACTACAATATTGTATCAGTTTTTAATGAATGAAGTTGTTCATACAAGTCCTACAATCGGATCTAATGTAGAAGAAGTTGTATGGAGGAATATTCATTTTATTATGTGGGATTTGGGAGGTCAACAATCATTGAGAGCAGCTTGGAGTACTTATTATACCAATACTGAGGTAATACTGAGGTCTTTTTCATTTCATTCAAATATGTTTTTAATCAATGTAGTTTTGTTAAGCATATTTCAGGCTCTTGTATCCATATTTAAAAAATTATTCTGCATTTTAAAATATTAAATTAATTAGATATCTATTTTTGAAGAAGGATTGATAAAAATATTAGATAGGTTTAACAAATTTTTTCAATGCATTGTTTCAGATATATTTGATTAAATGTTATCTTTGACACATAGATTTTTTAACAATATTTACCTATTGTGTAAAATTAGGTTTTGTAGTATACACTAAATATCCATTACTGAGTATAACAGGAAGTAAAAGTGTACAAAATTATATTACTTAAGTAAATCTGAAATTCTAAATCTAATATCTGGACTTTAACATTACTTGATAATTTGATTATGAATATTGAGACTTTTTTCTTGGTAGTTTGTTATAGTTGTAGTTGACTCAACAGATAGAGAGAGATTATCTGTTATAAGAGAAGAATTATATAAAATGTTAGCACATGAAGAACTATCAAAAGCTGGAGTTTTAGTCTATGCCAATAAACAAGATGTGAAAGGATCTATGAGTGCATCAGAAATTTCAAAAGAATTAGATTTAACATCCATAAAACAACAACAATGGCATATCCAATCATGTTGTGCTCTTACAGGAGAAGGGTTCGTATAATTCTTATTTTTGGATTTTATTGAAGTTAAACTCAAAGTTAATTTACCACAAACTAAATCATTTATGTGTTTTTAATTTTTCGAGACACATTTCGTTAACCATGTTAGAATTTTGGTGATGTTTGGTGATTTGGTGCTTAGTGGTAAATCTCTGAGATTCCAATAGAAGAATTGAAATATATAGCTAATCAAAATTTAAGACAAAATAAATTGAAAAAAAGTTCACAAGGTCATATCAGTCCTATGTGGAGCTTATAAAATAATAATAGTAGCCATTTTGATTAGAACATATGTCAATTCTTTTCTGCGAAACACTAAACTCAAAATAGATTTGCCATTAAACACCAAATCAGTTGTTTATAATCTCTCAACGCGCGTTTTGCCAATAGATTAAAACACCTTCTAATAATGCTAATATGGTTAGAGAGGCTCAAGTGAAGAACTTAAAAACAAGTGATTTGGTGCTTAATGGTAAATCTTTTTGAGTTTAGTGTTCCACACCAAAGGTTCCAATAGAAGAATTGATTTATCGAAGTTATTAAAACAATATATTTTTAGATTGTATCAGGGGTTAGAATGGATCGCAAATAGATTAAAGAAGAAATGACAGGGTTTTTGTAACAATGTTAATTTTGTTAACACTGTGTAAACAATTTTGTAATATACTTCCCAAAACAAATTCAAAGCATATTTTCTTATTTATTCTGTTTTGTTCATGTAGTATAATGATTTTATTGTGTAAAGAAAATATGCTTTGAAACTGAGAAAAATAATTTTTAAACACAACTAATTTCTCATATTGAGAAGGCCAGAAATATTCTACGACCAAAAGAAAGGAACTGCTTACATTTTCATTTATTACCTATATTCAAATGACTGAACATGTCATTTTGGATTTCAAAGTTCCTACAGAACTATGCCAAAATATAAAATTTATAATGTAAAAAATATTTTGTTTGTGATATATAGTCAAATACAGAAAGGTTGTATGAACAGGAGACATTACAAATATTTCACTATTATTATTTATTTTTGATGTACTATTTTTTCGATTTATACTAATTTTTGTATACCTTTATTTTATAAAATCAGACTACACTACATAATTAACAAATTAATTTTTATATTTTTGGTTAATAAATAATTGGTCCTCTCAGGCAATTTTATTTTGAAATAAAAGTTGTACAGTAATGTGTTGAAAAAAAAACATGAAATAAATTTTCAATATTAGTTATGGCGTTTCATTGTTTGTTTTATCACTTACCATATATAAATATACATATTTTTCAACTAACAATGTTATCCCGAAAAAGCATCAATTTTGATTTTTTATTAGCACTGGTTTTAGTAAGATTAGAATGATTTTTTATTTAGTACAACAGATGTAAGATACCATAGGGACCACTAATAAGTATTTATATTTGACATACATATTTACGATTTTAAGATGTCTGTAGTGAATTAAATTTATAGTAGGATCTCGACATCCATTGAGCTTTGAATCCACCGTCGGAGATACGAAATTCGTGGCAAAAACCAACTATGTTGAATGTTTGATTTTTTACATACAATATACAACTAAAAATTGCAGATCAATGTCTTGCAGGTGATCAATATATTGTATGTGACATCAAAAATCAAATAGTTGGTTTTTACCACAAATATTATAGTATCCCCACTGTCTTCGGCGGATAGTAGCGAACCAGTTCTGGTCCCATATTTTCTAGTTTATAACGAAAAATTCTTCCTATGGTGCTACATTTCGTCGGTGAGCCTTGACCTTCAACCTTCGCCTCCAACCAGATTGATCTACATAAGCCTCCAGTTTTTGATATGCAGTATTTCTTCAGCATCCTTTATTACATTGTCCTGCCACCGCGTCTTTGGCCTACTTCTGTTTCTGTTACTCCCTATTCGTCCCTCCTTAGTATTCGACTTTCGGGGCTTCTCACCACGTGTCCCGCCCATCTTAGTCGCTGAACACTCAAAGTCCTAGGACAGACTGCAGGAAGTAAATGGTTTCGGTATCCTTTGTAATACTATTTCTGATATCTCCTGTAATGTTTTCATCTAGTTTGATTCCCAGATGCGTAAATTTGTTTACAGCTTTAATGGCGTTATCGCCAATTATCCAGTTCTGTTCTCTTCTTGGAGTAGTTCTCTTTTCCATCGCCCTTGTTTTGTGGGTATTTATTGTTAGACCGACGTTTTTGGCTTGCTCGTTTATTTCCTCATATGGCTCTCTTAATAATAATTTCGACATTGTTAATACGTTCCTGCATATGCTACTATTGGTTTTTTCCTTATTTATCACTGTTCCATTTACGTATGTCTGTTTCGCTGATGACTTTGTTCAATATATTAAAGCAGAACTGGTGCCAATTTATCCTTTTATCGTAAACCTTCCTGGATCGCATTCCTTCAGTATTTAAGTGTGTTATTTGATTTTTACTTCTATCTTAGAGTCTTATTGTACGTAGGTATGATAGTAGGTAGGTACTGTCTTTCAATTACATTAATTTTCGAAACTTTTTGCTTGTTGGTCAATATTAATTATATAAACTTTTTACTAGATGTTCAAAAACTCTCTAACTAGTTTAATAGAATGAACTGCTGCTAGTTTCCCATTCTTTATGAACAAAACTTAAAAATTGACTGCACTGCTAAAAATCTCCTCTACATGCTGACTTACGATGGGCCACGTCAAGCCATCACCACCGTGTAGAGGGACCCAGGCGTGCATTGACTGAAGTTTGGCTGGTGATGTCGGAGGATAGCTTTGGAAGAGGTTTTTCTTCTCACATCAAAAGAGAACCAGCATGCGTAAGCGAGTTGCGCAGTTGCGCAGCCATCTTTGCTGCCCCCACACAATGGCTCATGTTTCATCAGTTCCCGTTGTTGTGCGTATACCACGTCTTACTCTGTTCTGTTACGAAATATATCTTACGGAAAATAATATTTCGACAAGCATAGAGCACGTGGCCCATCGAAGACCAGTGTGTGGATGAACTAACTGTAGCCACCAGTGATGGTGACCATCATGGTGACCATCACGGTGATCCTCTATACTGGCCCATCATGGACCAGCGTGTAGAGGAACTTTAACATTGCAACACAATAAGTAAAATAAAACAAAGTGCCAATAAAGTTTGGGGGTAAACTGACTTCTTACCACAGAGAAATTTTTAAAAACAGACGGCTTCTATAGTTAAAACAAAAAGCGGCGTCCGCGTTTATTATTAATTTAGACTGATTTATTAACTATTATTAATTTCTTGGCATTTTCTGTTTTTTTCCTTATATTCAAGGTATGATCGGTTTATATCTTGTATAACTTCTTGCATGTTTTTACTGATTTTACATGTTATCTTTCAACTAAATTGTGGTTAACTTGATTTTTTGTGGTCTTCTTGCTGCAATCCAAATTTCTTATGAATGGTTTAATAAATGAATTAGGTAGTCATTATTGTAAAGTTGTTTTCGGATGCAAATTTAGTAAGAAGATTCCAATTCTCATTGATTTTGTTATGTTTACTTATATCTTCAGTTGTTTTTTTTTACAAACTCATCACTAGGTGGCTTTTTGTTTGGTATAACATTCTTGATATTGATTTAAAATCTGATATTTGGTTTGGTTAAGTTATTAGTCGTCATTGATTTTTAATTTTTTTTCTTCGCGACTCTTAAATGCCTCCTTGCCTTTTTTGGTCCAATTTCCAGTAGATGTATTTGCGTTATAGGATGTGTACACTCCTATTTTGTATAGCTTTATCACTATTATATTTCTCTTGTGATATATTTAAATTATTTTTCGAAGCAGTGTTTGTTCTGTTTTCAGCTTGTTCAGTTTATGCTTCTCATTAATGTTTTCCTTATTTGTTTTTCAAAATCTCCCGTTTGTGGTATTGTTTCATTTGCCGTTTTTTTATGGTCGAAGCATATAGTCCTGTCTTTCTTCTGCATTGTATGTTTCTTTTAAGTTTTTTAGCATTTTTCAGTAAGTCGATTTTTCTATTCTCTTTATTTATACATCCTCTATAATTCCATTTTCACACCAAATTTTTGTAACGTTTGTATGAACCGTACTGTGTGTTCTTTTTGTTTTCATTTGCTTGATCAACTATTGTTTGGATTCCTACGTTTTTCTTTCTCCATCTATAAAAAAAAAACATTATTTTTCACGTATTTTCTATTTTTTTTGGTAAATTTCCCGAAATTTAATATTTTCTTGTTTGTTATTCCTTAGACAAGGCGTTCCGATTTTCCACCCATTAAACCTACTGCATACCTAGAGACTTTGTCGTGGAGCACGTATATCGCGACAAGTTTCGCGGTTGTCGAAACATTTTTCTCATGTTTCTCATGTTTCGCGACTATCGCGATACAAAAGTCTCAAGTTGTAGGTTTCCCATCGAAACGGGGAACATGATGCAATATCGCACAAAATACCCTAGTGTGTACGTGTTCCGAGTCAGCACCCCCCATATCTTTGGGATGTGCCATCTGGAGATAACAGGAACGGTAATAAAAGGAGCGATGCGATGGAGCATGATGCCCAAAACTACCAGATATCACATTCTGAAAAGGAAAATGATTCACCACTGGCAAGGAATCGGAGGGTATTAGCTAGCCTGATTGAGGCTCGAATGGTTTCTTTAAATATGGTGCTCCCTCGAAGTTTTTGTTTCAACCATCTGTAAAATACTTTCGAAATCTATGCTTCAACCATGTGCAAAACGCTTTCAAAATCAGGAGGGTTTGTTCTTAAAATATTTCTGAGACCCATGCGATCTAGTTTTAATTTTTTTGAGAAGATTTATAGCAACACCATTGCCTCCACTTTAGGTGTCTAAACGTAGATGAAACGCAAAATATCTTGGGGCATTACGTTCTGATTTCTGCAGCGCAACTGACTCCGTACGTGCGAACGCGTCACATTGCATATCGATAGTCTAGGAACAATGTAGTGCGACTACTGCTATACAAGGTCGCGCGACTTTGTCGTTAGGTGTATATTAGGTTTTAGTCATGCATAAAAATAAATCTCTCGCCATTTGATTGATATAAACAAGGAATTTTCAAATTCATTTTTAATAACACTATGTATCAGTCACTTACCTTTACGTCGCGTTCAACGTCAATCATTTCAACATTTAGACAATGCATTGTCTTTAATCGACGTTTCTTTTGTTATCAGGGATGTTTGTTGGCTAAAGTATACAGTTTAATGTTTGTGAATTGCAAAATATTCATCTAGCCTGCGTTAATAATTGCTTAATCCAATTAAATCAAGTGTATTATTAGAATCGAATTACACAAAAGATATGTACAATTGCACAGGTCGATATGATTTTTGTGACATTGATAAGAATGTTCTTTTTCCGTTTCATTTAAGTAGCTATAAAAACACCTTATTACAGATATGGCCTAGCACGTTCATTTTCAAGAACTTGCTTCTCCTTTATATAAAGGGATAATTGAAATTATTCCTTTCCTTTAATTTGTTTCCATCTCATTGACAGTACAGTCAAGTCGATTTTGCAAAAATCCAGCGGATAAGTTTTGTTATATATGCGGATTATTTATTTTAAAGTCACAAGCTAGATCTATATCCGAGGAAGTAAAAAAAGCCTATCTCTTGTGTGGAGAGAAATTTTTCCTCAATTAACTGATGCAAAACTAAAAGAAGACATATTTATTCTACTTCAAATAATGAAGCTTATAATTGATTTCCGTTTTCAAGAAAAATTAAAATGAATTGGCAGCTTGGAAGTGTTTTGTAAGTATAGTGAAAGGATTTCTGAGCAACAAGAAATATGAAAACTATAAAAACCTTATAGATGAACTCTTGAAAGCCTATAAAATACTAGGGAGTCACATGCCCTTAAACATGCATGTACGCGACGAACAAGGAGAGAGGTTTCACTAGGACGATGGAAGCAAGATACCAAGGACGCTGGAACCTATCTATACTGGACTACTACTGCTGGTTTTAAAAAAGAGATGATGCTACAGAACACAGGAGGAAAAAGTGAAAGTTTTTGTCGCTATATGACATCTCATCTAATATATTTTTTAATCACATAATCCTCAGTAATGTCTTTGCATAGATTTAACACGTTTTACATGTTTATATTAAATAAATATTAGACTGTAAAAATATGTCCTCTCCTTTGTTTCTCCACCACCGAACCCCTGTAACAAAAAAAACCTTATATATTATAGTAATTAGCTTGCCATTTTCCGATTTAGGACTACAAAATACGTCATATACACCTATTTTCATCAATGTTACCTCAAAAAAGTTTAAATTTGTTGACTTGTGTTATTATATATCCTTATTTGGAATAATTGTGTAAGTATTGATAATTATGTCCAAAATATTAATTTTGTTTTACAGTTAGTTTTCTGATAATAACCAGATCAATCACAATATCATTCAAAATAATATGCTGTAGGGATTGTCGTTTTATTTCCACTGGAGCAGAGTTTCCTGCACGCATTCCCTTACATATTGGAAGTTGATCTTGCTATTCGTGATTACCTCAGCTAAATAAACATAAAACGTATTTAATTAAAAGAAAATGCACTTTTATATTTCAGTCTTGATTTAATCCTGTCTAATTATAACAGAAATCTAAAGTTATAATAATAATATGATAGGAGGCGGAGAATCCGCATCGTGCGCAGAATCCGCAGTAGCGTCACCACCTCCCTGAGTTAAGAGGAGTAAACCTCTGGAGGAAAAAAATCTTTCAATCTCAAGGGGAAAATCCATCGGGCCATCGAGCTGAATGGGACAGGGCTAAAGAGCCTCTAACGATGTCTCCGGATACCGAGCGCCCTCCGGTAGTAAATAGTTGTGGGAACTACATGAATTCGAAAAATTTTGTTGACACTAGGATTAGATCCATATGTGCTGGTCACAATGGGACCGAAAGTCCTCCTGAGCTTCCCATTAGAGCTGGACTCAGCACCTGGAACTGAACTGAACATAAGTCTGATCTGCTTCGTCTTTAAAAAGCCACGGAGCCGATAAGAAAGATATATGAGGCGGCTTCATGATATGTGATGTGCTTCGACTTAAGTCATATGTCTCAGCAGATTTTTCGCGATCGCAATAGCTTCTCGGAATATAGTCATGAGAATATAATCATCGATGGAATAATCAGCAGTAAGAACCAATGCAGAAAAATACAAAGTCCAGCGCTCCTGAATCAAATCAAGTTGGGGAATCCGTGCCAAATTTACTAAGCTCTGAATAGAACTTTACAAAATTTACTGTTGCTTTCAATATCGAACTATATAGTTAGCTACAACGGTAACTCCAGACTCGGCCATTATAGAAATAAACGTCGCTGCTTCAGTTATATGTCGAATTAAGAAAAATAACGCCAATGCGATGAAACAGAAGGCAAATCGAACAATTGAGCCTCAAAGAAAGCTAGGCAGGAGGCTTTTCGCCGACAGTGTGTAATAGATGTGATTAAGAAGAGAATTTGATCTAGTCAGAAAGTGAAGCGTGCGATGGTGGATGTCTAAAGCTTATTGATCAACAGAGATGGACTGACGAGAACAACACGTTTTTTAGCAATCCATCGGAGTTGTTTCGCAAAGGTGAGGAAATTAAATATGATCCGGTATAATCGGCGGAAGTGGAGGAGTATTGGAGGGATATCTCTATGTATAAAAAAATATCTATCTATGTATAAAAAATATGTAGAGAGTAGTTTTAACGATTAAGAAGTGACGATTTCAGTGTAAAAGGCAATCTGGAAAAGAATGATTTGGGCTACCTAAAACATTTAAGGATGCCGAAGTAATATTTAATAAAATTTTTAAACATTGGACATACAAGAAAATTATACTAACTTGAAGAGTTTAGTGTTTCATACCAAAGATTCCAATAAAAGAATTGACGAAAATTATAGTTAAAAAAACAAAAAACACGCTTTAATGTTAAACCGAACTAAAAAGTAAAAAATAATTTTTAGTATAAGAATAAAGTGATGAACGAGAAAATTGTCATCGTATTGTCATCGGTCCTTGATAAGTGTGCAAAGTTTCAATTTAATCTGACGTTTTGAGTGGGTGAAAACGACGTTAAAGATCTGTTATATAGATAGATACAGGTGAAGCTAATAAAAGCGTGTTAAAAAATAAAAATGGCATCAAAAATATTCACTCGTTTGCCCTTCGTAACTTATAAGCTTGCTAGTCAGATTTTTTTTTGTGGCGCATGGTGACTGGGGATGACTGGCAAACCATCCACATGGCAGTAAAGAAAAATATTCACACTCATAAGGCATTGAGTCTTTTCGAAGCCATGTGCTTATTTAAGTTCTTAGTACCAATGAATCTTACGTCTGGTATTTCTGTCTTTCATGCAACCTGTATATCTACTCTTCATCCGATTTGAAAACTTGTCAATATGTTCGTCGATCGTACAAGCAACTTATTCGCAGGCTACCTACCTAAAACATTTAAGGATGCCGAAGTAATATTTAATGAAATTTTCAAACAATGGACATACAAAAAAATTATAGTTAAAAAAAACTAAAAAACACGCTTTAACGGTAAACCGAACTAAATAGTAAAATATAATGTTTCGTATAAGAATAAAGCGATGAACGAGAAATTTAATGTGTCATTGTGAAAAAAACGTGGGGTCCTCGATGTCAGTTGTTATAAATATTCCATCAGTACCTTTTCTATACGTAGAGTAAGTGAAAAATGATGTATTTGCATATTTACTATATATATATATATATATATATATATATATATATATATATATATATATATATATATATATATATATATATATATATATATAATCTACCCACGTTTTATATTTATGTTCATATACAGGTTCATATATTTATGAAATACGGATTTATGTATAGTATGCTCTCTGATTCGAAGAGGTTTACCATTAAATACTAAATTCATGCTACCCATGTTAGCATAATCAGGAAATGATTCAATTTTGAAGCAGATTGCATCAAGAGATTGAATCATCTCCTGATACTAATATGGTTAGGGAAAGGCGTGTCGAAAATTTAAATAAAGTGATTCTGTGCAAATCTCTTTGAGTTTAGTGTTTCAGAGCAAAGGTTCCAATAGAAGATTTGATGTTCTTCGTATGTTTGTCCAATATAATTATATTATGTATTTGTAAAATATAAATTATGTACAAAACGTTGGTTTGAAGTTTTTTAAATTTAATAATTTATGTACGCTGTATCCTTTATTCACTGGTGAATCCATACATCCTATATCCTTTCTTATCTGCGTTTAAATTTGTTTGTTTATTTTCGCTGTAGTTGCTAAATCCCTATTTTTCTTAATTTTTATTCCATTTAACAAGCATTTTTTTTCCTTTTATGAATTGCAGTAACAGTCAAGTGCCTTCCAATGGAAGGGATGGGTAGGGCCCGTTCCCAGTTAAGCAATCAACAATATATATATATATATATATATATATATATATATATATATATATATATATATATATATATATATATATATATATATATATATATATATATATATATATATATATATATATATATATATATATATATATATATATATATCTATATATATATTAACTTAAAGTTAAGCAATCAACAATATATATATATATATATATATATATATATATATATATATATATATATATATATATATATATATATATAATATATATATATATATATATATATATATATATATATATATATATATATATATATATATATATATATATATATATATATATATATATATATATATGCACATTTATGTTTGCGATCAAGCGGTATCCAGTTCAGGATCGCCTTGGTCCATCTTTCATCCCATCGTCTCGCTACATGACCTGCCCACCTCCATTTCAATTCCATTATTCTTCCAATGATGTCACTCACTTTTGTTTGATCTCTGATCCATGTGCAAGGCTTTCTATCCAGTCTAGTAATACCAAGCATCTTTCCATTCCCCTCTATGCTACCCGAAGTTTTTGAAGTGACTGCGATGTGAGTATCCAGGTTTCACTTCCGTATGTCATAAAAGACAGGATACACTGACCAAGGACTTTTCTTTTCAGGCAAAGTGACAGTTTGCTCTTAAACACCATGTTGAGCCTGAGAATTGCCTGCCAACCACATTTAACACGTCCTTCCACCTTCCGGACGGTATCCCCTTGCATTGAAATCCATATATATATATATATATATATATATATATATATATATATATATATATATATATATATATATATATATATATATATATATATAGAGGACCCCACGTTTTTTTCACAATGACACATTAATTTTCTCGTTCATCGCTTTATTCTTATACGAAACATTATATTTAACTTTTTAGTTCGGTTTACCATTAAAGCTTGTTTTTTAGTTTTTTTTAACTATAATTTTTTTGTATGTCCATTGTTTGAAAATTTCATTAAATATTACTTCGGCATCCTTAAATGTTTTAGGTAGGTAGCCTGCGAATAAGTTGCTTGTACGATCGACGAACATATTGACAAGTTTTCAAATCGGATGAAGAGTAGATATACAGGTTGCATGAAAGACAGAAATACCAGACGTAAGATTCATTGGTACTAAGAACTTAAATAAGCACATGGCTTCGAAAAGACTCAATGCCTTATGAGTGTGAATATTTTTCTTTATATATATATATATATATATATATATATATATATATATATATATATATATATATATATATATATAGTGATCAACAACTTCCAAATCGATTTCTAAAATAGAAATTCATTTGCCCTCAGCAAATTTATTGAACATGACCTAAATCCTGGTTTATTTTCAAGCCAAATGGATCTCCAGCAATTTGCAGCTCTTCTATGTGTCTTTGCAGCTCCTCTGGGTCTTGTGAAAGAAGAACGATATAATCTGCGAATCTAAGATGGTTTAAGTATGCACCATTGATCTTTATTCCATCCTGCTCCCAATCCAGCTTACGGAACACTTCTTCCAGGCAGACTGAGAAAAGAAGAGGTGATATTGCGTCACACTGCCGTACGCCCCGCTCTACATTTATTCCAACCTGAAGATCATTAAGATGGACTGTCGCTGTACCTTCATCATATATCGATCTTAGTAGATTTACATAGGCTTTTTCTATACCTGGGTTAAGCAATGTACCCATTATGGTTTGCTTTGAGATTGAATCAAATGCTTTTTCATAATCGATAAAAACCAAGCACAATGGCATAGTTTATTCGTTGTATCCTATGACCTGCTGTAGAACTTGAATGTGATTCATTGTACTGCTTCCACTTCTGAATCCTGCTTGCTATCTTGGTTGTGGGTCATTAAGTTTTCTTAATGTTCTTTTGGATATTATCTCGGTGAAAACTTTATACACACATATATAATTTTGCTGGTGTTTTATGCAAAACCCGACCAACAGTTATACTATCCTTTCCTGGAGCCTTACCATTTTTCATCGAATCTATAGCCTTTGTCACTTGCTTTTCAGTGGGCATTGCTGTTCTTGACTGGTTCTGATCCCTCATATAACCTTGAATAAAATTTTCGGACAATCTCTAACATTTTCATCCGTTCAATGCACACTGTACCATCCTCGCGCATTAAGGCAAAAAGTTGCGTCCTTTTCTTTGTCAGCTTCTGTATAGCTTTGTTAATTCCCCTGTTTTCTTCCAGAGTTTTCTGCACTGGCTGCATGTTGAATCGGCGCGGGGCCTCCCGAATACGTTTTCTTATAGTTTTGCAAAGCTCAAAGAACTCGTCATTTTTTCATTAAATTAATGGTCTCACTGGAAATTCTTGACTGTTTGAAACACTTATCTTCTGATGCTATTGAAGTAGTCTTTTCAGGCACGTTGCTTGTGATTCTCCATCTCCTCCGGATCTTGTAACACAGCAAAGCGGTTGAACAAAGCAATTTCAAAATATCTGCCTTCTCCAGCAGCCTCCCCGAATCCACCTTGCCCCTTTTTGATCTTATCATTCTTTTCGGTAGTTTATCCTAATCAAGTTGATCCTAAATTGAAGCTGCCTCGGAAAAAATAATAGAAGCATACAAAACAAACTAGAAAAAGCTAAACAAATTTAGTTCAAGTACACTGCAATTCATAAAAGAAAAAACAAATGCTTTTTAAATAGAATAAAAATAAAAAAAATAGGGATTTAGCAACTACAGCGAAAATAAACCAATAAATTTAAACGGAGATAAGAAAGGATATAAGATGTACGAATTCACCAGTGAATAAAGGATACAGCGTAAATAAATTATTAAATTTAAAAAGCTTCAAACAAACGTTTTGTAGATAATTTATATTTTACAAATATATAATATAATTATATTGGACAAACATACGAAGAATATCAACTCTTCTATTGGAACCTTTGGTCTGAAACACTAAACTCAAAGAGATTTACACAGAATTACTTTATTTAAATTTTCGACACGCCTTTCCCTAACCATGTTAGTATCATCAGGAGATGATTCAATCTCCTGATGCAATCTACTTCAAATTTGAATAATTTCCTGATTATGCTAACATGGGTAAGATGGTAAAAATTACTTTTTACTTTTTAGTTCGGTTTACCATTAAAGCGTGTTTTTTAGTTTTTTTAAACTATAATTTTTTTGTATGTCCATTGTTTGAAAATGTCATTAAATATTACTTCGGCATCCTTAAATGTTTTAGGTGGGTAGTCTGCGAATGAGTTGCTTATACGATCGACGAACATATTGACAAGTTTTCAAATCGGATGAAGAGTAGATCTACAGGTTGCATGAAAGACAGAAATACCAGACGTAAGATTCATTGGTACTAAGGACTTAAATAAGCAGATGGCTTCGAAAAGACTCAATGCCTTATGACTGTGAATATTTTTCTTTACCGCCATGTGGATGGTTTGCCAGTCATCCCCAGTCACACGTCCACGTAGAAGAGTAAAAACATGTTGGACTGGTGACATCATTAAGTATATTGGACCCGAATGGCAGAGGAAGGCTCATGCTGAAGAGGTTTTCATCCTGCAATTGATTGACACGGGCTTATGATGATGATGATGATGATAATGATGATTATATTTATTTATATATATATATATATATATATATATATATATATATATATATATATATATATATATATATATATATATATATATGGTTTATATATATATATATATATATATATATATATATATATATATATATATATATATATATATATATATAGTTTTTTTCTTGGGGAAATTGGTTGTTTTCGGGCTTGCGGTCAGCAGTAAAACAAGTGTTTAATCATCTCAATATTTTGTCATTGTTTTGATGACTTCATCAGGAGACTAATTAATGACTATGGTTTAAACCGTGTGTATCTAAATAACGTTCTTGAACGATACGGGCCCAACCAGGAATTGGGCCCAACCAAAACCCCCCCAAGAAAAAAACTATAAATTGCACGGTCGAGAAACATATCAAATTATATATATATATATATATATATATATATATATATATATATATATATATATATATATATATATATATATATATGCACATTTTTCCCATTTCTATGTGGATGTTTTCCCAGAAATTTTTGTGGATGCCTCCCAGAAAAACCGTACATCTTCATAATTGTTGTTAAAAGTATTTCGTGGAAAGCGCAGGAGACATCGATGAAGTGGTCTAGTGAGTACGGTGGATGGGGCAAGTTCCCAACCATGTGCAGAAGTAGTGTCTCTGATCGCTTTCGCTGTGTGTGATGGGGCGTTGCCCTGCAGCAAAATCGTTTTTCTTTCATTTTTCCAAAGCGGTTTGGTCTTGCGATCGATGTTGTTGGTTGCCTAGGTCAATCCATGATTTTCTGCGTTTTAGGTGCTCAAAATATATCCATTTTTCATCTCCAGTCATCATCCGATGCAAGAAAGCTTTTCTTTCATACCGAGAAACCAAAACTGTTACAATTCGGCATTTTCAAATTTTTTCGGTTGACCTGGGCGTTCTTTGTCTTTCAAGTCGAAATCACCACTTTTGAAACGTCTAATCAACATCCACAAACGTCTTACTTTGGGACATTGTTACCGTAAGTTTCCACAAGTATACGACGGCTTTCACTCGCGTTTTTCTTTTAATTGAACAAAAAAAGCAATACGTGCCTCAAATGCTCTTTATTTGATTCGACACTTTTACCACACGAAAAAAATATGATGCTAACTCGAAATCGTTTAAACATCAATGACGTTTTGAAAGGTACTGTCGTAGCAACAAAATTACTTCTGATTCTCGCGTCATCTCTTAAAAAAATTAAAAACTTATAACCGCCACACCTGGTACTTGTACTACCAACCAAGAATGACAAGAAGATATGGGTAGTAGAAAAGTGAGTAGGCTACAGAAAAGATTGACGATTTGAGAGCCATAGTCAGAAAATATTAGCATCGAATCGCCCAAAATAGTAGATAGGCTAATAAATAAATAGACGCAGATAGACTAATAAAGAAGATTGTAATTGATAATAAAGATTTGTAATTGTTTATAGCAGTTCTTTCCAAACCATCTAGCTGATAATTTATTGTGAAAACGTATGCCGTTTCTTTATATTTAAGTAAATATTTTAAATTGGAAGTGTATATAAACAATCGTTTTGCAGATTAAACGTATTTTAGATAATGAATAATGTTTCATCTGGAAAGATGATGATCTTTCAATTTTTCAGATCGTACCGATATAAAAGACATTTTGTTTTTGTAGCTTCTGCTCTTCGATGATATTGCTTTCGTTTTTTATTTATGTAATTTAAAATATTTTTTCTGCAAGTTCGAGAAAAAAATTCTTCGAAAAGATAAACGATCCTTTATCCTTGTTTTCAATACAAGCTTTTATTAGCCAGATTTTTTAATAACTCGACTTTTTAATAACTTTTTTAACTCGAGAACATTTTCGTGCGATGATTTACTACGACTTTCGACGTGGATTATCTCAATAACAGTGCATCGTTCAATTCACTTCGACTTTTGGCGATAAAGCGTTATCTAAAACCACTGTAAATCAGTGGTTTAGTGAATTCATTCGTGTTTAGTGAATTCAAACATTTACCCGTGAAAAAGATTTGTGCGTGATGGATTATGCATTATTTGACGCTAAAAAAAGGCTCGTGTCGATTGTGTGCAAAGAAATTGCTCAAAAAAACAATTATGATGCGTCAAAAGCCGTATATAACATCTACACAGGTTACGAATCTTGGATATATGCGTATTAGCCCGAAAGTTAACAACATTTGACTGTATGGGTCTTTCAAAATGAGCCAAACCCAACAAAAGTTGTTTACAATGCTACCAGAGAATCGTAGAACGGTCAATTCCGAATGGTATACAACTGTTTGTTGCCAACGCGAGTTCTCCCATAACGGACCGGCCAACTCAATATTTGAACACTAATCAGCCCGCCAGTCCGTCGTACAGTCCTGATTGGCATCCAATGATTTGTTTTTGTTTCCGTCCCTGAAGAATATACAACGTGGTCAACGATTTCCGACGCCAGAACAAACGGTTGATGCGTTTAAAATTCATTTTTTGGAGATACCTCAATCAGAATGGAAAAAGTGTTATTAAAATTGGGAAAAAAAATCAAATGCAGAAGTGTATCGATCATGGTGGAGAATATTTTGAAAAACAATAAAATCATTTTCAATGATAAATATTTGTTTGTATTTATTATTCCGGATACAGAAATAGTAACCCTCGTATATGTAGTATTTGAAATTCAGAAGAAAAACTAATTTTCTTAAAAGCATTAATAAAAATGGAAATAAACAAAATTTGGCAATTTTTTTGTAATTTAAGTCCACACTGTACAATATTTGTATGTATATAAAGATGACTATGTTACAGTGGGGGAAAAATTATTTGAATAGGTTGATTTTTCACAATTTCCTTTTTTTAAGAATTACATTTTAGAATGTAAAATCAACATAAACTACAAATTAGTTCTAACAAAACTGTCATAATTTAATCTATATTCTAATTTAATTATAACAGTTTTTTCATAGGAAAACAGTGTATGAAAATTTTGCTGATTTATCCGCTTTAGAATTAATAAATAACTTCAATTAACAAACAAATAACTTTAATAAATGCAAACAAACCAACAATAATAGAAACAAAGAAATGTAATCCATCTTAAATAGATCTGAATGTTAAAGTTTTAGTGTTAAAGGTGCATTAGCAACTAAAAAGGCTATTTAGCGACTGGATCTACAGCTTTACATAGGTTCCCAACCACGGTCATCGGCTACCGAAAACCCCTGTTAGCACCCCCCTTGGGCACTTGGTTTTGTGCTTAACTATAAGTATCTCTCGAAAAGCCTACCGAATGGAGTGACCAACGTAGAAAACTCTCAGGAAGCATCCGGCCTTATCCAGCCTTGAACTGGTAGGACTGAGGGGTGATTCCTTATCAGATTTTACACTCTTGCCTAGAAAAATTCACAAACGTTTAGAAAAAGTCCCTAACCAACTGCGGGGATCAAACGCACTATCAGGCTAAATACTGTATCGTCTGACTGCTGCTTTAGATACCGTGGCTAACCTTGCTCCAGCGAATGTTAATATGCTAATACAGACACGTGCGGAAAGGTAAATTTTAAAAGAAATGACATGAAATTGCGCCAAATTGACATAAATGTAAACTTAATTTATCTACAGCACATTATATAGTGAAAAAACATGACATAACTGGCCACATTGAAAACGAAAAGATCAAAGGACGACCAAAGCACTATCAGCTAGAATTCAGAGAAAGTGTTAAATTCCAATTCAACTAGTCAATGATATTGTTTTTTGTTCTGGAGGTAATCTAGGCCTAGGCTATAAGGCATTATGGAGTTGTGCGGGAAACTCGTTAGATTAGTAATGTTTACATATTATTAATTCTTCTGGTATTTACAATGTTTACGCACAGATTCGCTGTGATTTGCTTTCAATTCATATAATTGCGTGGGTCCCTCGCGAACTTAGTGAGTGAAATTTGTCAGGCTGAATCACTTCGTGCGGTCTTTTGTTGAAAAAAATCCGATGCTCCCTTTCTGAAGCGGTCAAGTTGATAAAAATTGAAAATATCGGTTGATAAGTTGCGTTTCTTCAACATTATGGTCATAATAGCTGAAGATTCATGCACCACGGTTCGTGAAATAGCGGATAAGTTAAATATTGACAAATCAATCGTTTATACCATCTTAAAAGAAATGGGTACATCTGCCGATAAGATGCGTAACTTAGTAAGTAAAATCTGCCAGGTCGAATCTCTTCGTGCGATCGTTTGTTGAAAAAAATCTGATGCTCCCTTTCTGAAGCGGGTTAATGATTGTTGAAAAGTCGATTGTATACAATAACGTGCAATAAAAAATCATGTGGGTTACCAGGATCAGTGATGCATTTACGTAATTTTGTTGATTTTTAGAAATGAGAAATTTTTACGGACGAAGTTTTGTTTATTTTTATTCCGATGGTCATAAATCTGTATGGAGAAACAATAAGATAGCCCTGGCAATATAATTTCCACGATAAAACACGATTTGAAAAGAAAAATCTCATATGCGAGCTATGCGTACTGGCTTTTACTTCATTCATTTAATACTATTAAAATATTGTAATTGTAATCATGTTTATAAAAAGCTATATGACGCAACTGATAAGGTACAAAATAAACGGTATGAACTCATGAAACGTCATACTTTCATGAAAAAATAAAACTAAAAGCCCGTTTTGGTTTTGGTTTAGTTACACTGTAAGAAACAAAGTAAATATTATGTACGCGGCTGTAAAATTAACGTTTTTTTTTAGATAATATTAAATATTCTGAAGATTTACTTTTTCAGTATATTTGACGTAATTCTCTTTTATATAGGGTGATTTTTTTAGTGGGTCCGAACTTTACATTGAAATATAACAACGACCAAATTAAATACCTTGAAATTATTTATTTTATGTGAAATAACATTCAATGGCATTAATGTTTGAAAATTTCAGACAAATGTTCACCACGGCTACTTTTGACAAAGCGCATTCTGTCAATCAAATGTCCGACCACTTTTCAAGCCATTGGGGTCTTATATCCGCAATTGTCCGAATTATGTTGGCTTCCAAGGCGTCAATAGTTGCTGGTTTATCGGCATAGACCAAAGATTTAACATAACCCCAAAGAAAATAATCCAAAGACGTTAAATCGCATGACCTTGATGACCAATTAACAGGTCCGTTCCTCAAAATAATTTCCTCACCGAATTGTTCCCTCAATGAATCGATTGTTGCTTTGGCTGTATGACATGTGAAGCCGTCCTGTTGGAACTACATCTCCTCCGTATCACTACCATTCAAATTCAGAATTAAATACTTCACGTAGTCGAATAACAAAGCCCAACTTCCTGCGAACGGCAACGAATTGATAACATTTCAACACCGTCGATATTTTCTTTGGAATGCACAGTTTTTTATTTGACCATCTCCTGATTATAGCAAAATGCACGACAAACAATTACAATTAAAAAAAATGTATTTTTGTGTATACCTTGATAATTGTCATACTAAATGTTTTAATATTACAATTTGGTTCTAATATAAAAAAATTGCTTTGAATTTGATTTCACACTAAATATTATAATTTTTAGTGTAAAATATAGATAAAGCAAGTGTTGCGTTTATCAGCACTAAATAACCTGTCTTCTTACGCCTCTTGAAGTTTTGCCAAAGTTTTCGTCGCACTGTGCCCAAGTCTTAAACAAAATTTGATAGCGCACTGTTGCTCGAAATTGTTGTCATTCATTTTCAGAATGCACTAGAAAAGTCCAGTTCACAAAAATTATTGCTAAGTACTATCATGTGAGTCTAGGGAGTTTAAACTCCCACTGAAGACGTATCAGATGTTAGCCCCCCCCTCCAGAGGAGAAGCTCTGTTGCCAGATCGAACGCTACGTCATCAGTCTTATTACTTTATATACACACCTCGTACATTTGAAGTTTATATTTAATTGGAACAAACCTCAAGTTTTTTTTATTAATGTAGAATATCCGGTGTTGTACACAAACATTATGACAAGGTCAGATTACGAAATTACTAAACCTATAGGCATTTTGAAAAAAAAACGTGCTAAATATTCTATCTAAAGAATAAAAAGTTTCAGTTCGCCTTAGTAACTAGAGTTCTAACTAACTGAATGATAATTCTTGTTAATCACGTCTTAAATCAGATCTTAACAAGCTCCCTCACAGTGCCCAAGTTTGAAACAAAACTTGATAGCGCACTGTTGCTCGAAATTTTTGTCATTCATTTTCCGAATGCACTAACAAAAATCTAGTTCACAAAAGAATTGCTACGGACTATCATGTGAATCTAAGGAGTTTAAACTCCTACTGAAGATGTATCAGATATTAGCATTCCTCCCCTCCAAAAGAGAAGCCAATAGTGTTGTCAGATCGAACGCTACGACACCACTCTCATTACTTTATTTACACACCTCGTACATTTGAGGTTTATATTTAATTCGAACAAACCTTAATTTTTTCTTATTAATGTAGAATATACGGTGTTGTACACAATTATTATAACAATTATATATAACAACTTATAACAAGGTCAGACAACGAAATTACTAAACCTATAGATATTTTGGAAAAAGGGCTAAATATTCTATCTAAAGAATATAAAGTTTTAGCTCGCCTTAGTAACTAGCAGTGGTGACTCGTGGGTTTTTAAAGTGGGAGAACTGAATAATGCTGAGAAGAAAATAGTGCTGCTGAAGATTTTTTTGCTTTCCCCGTCCTCATTTTTACTCTTCATGCTATTGACAACCTATACAGGAGGTGAACCCGGAAAATGAGTTAAAGGAAAGAAACTGAACGAAAATAAAATATGGTGTTTTGCTCTGCAAAATTGTTCTGTGATAAATGCTGGAGGGGCGGTGCCCCAACGCCTTCCCTCACGAGCCGTCACTCGTAACTAGAGCTCTAACTAACTGAATGATAGTTATTGTTAATCACGCCTTAAATCAGATCTTAACAAACTCTCTCCCTGTGGCCAAGTCTGAAATAAAACTTGATAGCGCACTGTTGCTCGAAATTTTTGACATTTATTTTCAGAATACACTAGAAAAACCCAGTTCACAAAAATAATTGCTACGGATTATCATGTGAATCTACACACCTCGTACATTTGAAATTTATGTTTAACTGGAACAAACCACAATTTTTTTTTATTAATGTAGAATATCTGGTACACAATCATTTTAACAATCTCAGATAACGAAATTACTAAACCTATAGGTATTTTGAAAAATAAAAACGTAGTAAATATTCTCTCTAAAGAATAAAAAAATTCAGTTCGTCTTAGTAACTAGACCTCCAACTAACTGAATGATAATTCTTGTTAATTACGCCTTAAACCAGATCTTAACAAACTCTCATATGTAGAATTCCGCTTAAAGAATATTGCGCATTTGCCTATTTAATGTGGTTGATAAACATATCAGAAGCAGGGTTATGTTTATTTTATTTCATAATTGACTTGTGATGATCTCTTTCTGAAAAATATAAATACTTATGTCTGTAGTGTTCATAACAAGGTCAATGGTAACGATTTCACTTGGCAAAACAGTAAAAAGATTCGGTAACCCGTTTATTAAAATGAACAATCCAACAATAAAGAAAATAAACAATCAAGTTGATGGTGTGAAAACGTTAAATAGCAATGACATCACTTCAATCTTGGATTTATCAGAAAATAAGATATCAGTGGAAGTGTCTACAACTAGGGATTTCAACCTAAATTTACTTCAAAAACTGGTGCCACATTTTGTTTCAATTACATGGTTAGGCACTCAGTATTTGCAGTTGCCTAATGACGAGATACCCGCAATCGTTCTAGCGCGAAAATTAAATGAAATCGGTTTACCGGTCGTGTTACATTTGCCTGGCAGGAATTTTACCAAAAATCGAATGTTTGAGATTTTATGTATTCTTAAAGATATTGGAATTAGACATATTTTAGCTGTACAAGGAGGTAAGAAAATTTATATTATAAAATGTTTAATTTCAATTTAAATTTTTTTTTCTCAGATTGGCCCCATGTTTTGGAAAAAGACGACACGAAATGCGATTTTCCATATGCTTCAGATTTGGTACTGTATATAAAAAACACCTTTGTTGATCAGTTTTGCGTAGGGGTTGCTGCATATCCTAATCTCCACATAAAATGTCAGAGTTTAGAAGATAACTTGAAATTCTTGAAACAGAAGGTAAACCAAATACAAAGCAAATATTAATTATTAAATACTATTTTTTATTTAGTTATACAAACAAATATCAAATCAATAAGAATTATAAAACTAAATTATTTTTTATAGTAATTCTAATAATATTTTTAAAAGAAATATAAAATTTATAATATAAATATTTTTAATTATATAGTTAATTCTTTTAATTTTTGTCAAATAATATTGTTCATTGTTCACAACTTTCTAGTTGTGAACTCTGGGGAGGAGGCAGATTGAAGCCTCGGAATAAATCAACTAGATTCTCTTGATAATGGCGTCAAAGTGGAAACGTCGATATTTTACAAATCTAAAACGCGATATATATATATATATATATATATATATATATATATATATATATATATATATATATATATATATATATATATATATATTATTGCAAAAGGCATATAAGGTATGTTCACTGTTGTCTTCAAGGCTATATGTTACATCTTTTATGTATCGATAAATCGTGAATACATATAGTTTTATGACATGTTTTATGTAGAGTTTGTAGACTGTTTGTTATGTAGTAGAACAAAGAATGGCAGTTGGATCGCAAAGGTGATTATATTTCTGAATAGTACCTTCCTTTCTATAATGATTTGGTTTTGTTTACTGTCATTCTTCAAAATCAGAACATTTCGCAATTTTTGATGATCATGGGAAAAAGCGAATTTCATGTTGAAATGAGTTTCGTTAGTGCATAGTAGAAGTTACAGAGATCGTTGAGGTAATAAACATCTCGGACGAAGGCGACGAAAAATGTTACACGAACATTTGGACATGAAAAAGCGCAAGCATCAGCGCGATGGGTGCCGCGTTTGCTCGCTACGAATCGAAAATGGAATCGAATGACCACTTAACAGCGGTGTTTAGACATGTATAAGCATAATCCGAAGAACCTTCTCGAATTATTCGTGACTATTGACGAAACTTGAAATGAAGGAACAGTCGACAAAATGCCTTTTCCTTGGCGAACATGCCCGAAATAGGCGATGACGCTTCCATTGATCGGAAAGGTCATGGCCACTGTATTTTGATATTCGCAGGACTATTTTGAAAAATCCAGTCGTACTTTTTGGAAGGCATAAAATCGTTGGGCAAAGTGTATGGAGCTAAAATGAGACGATTAACTTGAGTGACCTTTCACTTTATCCTCGAAATATACGTTTTTAACGTATAATTCTTCCAGATGGGTTCTGAATATTGCAGCAGATAATATGCAAAGTTGTCTCTATTATTTTGTAGGTGTATTGATTGTAATTTTCGGGACACAAGTCACATTTTTTGCAACAGCCCAGTGTTGCTTACCTAAATTGCATCAAGTATCAATACATGTACAATATATGTACATTTCTCTCAATTACTCTGTTTAACGTATCTCAATTGTTTGTATAATAGTTTATCAAATTTATATATATGATATTTTTCTTATTTAGGGCCACATAATGCTAATGCTAAGAAAATTAGATTTTAATCAGGAATGAAAACCTTGTTCTGTTAGATTTTTAATATCGTTGAAATGTTGCTTTGATCCTTAGTTAAAGGAATACACAAATTCAAACAAGTAGAACTATTTTAAGTCGACTGATAGAATATCGATCACCCTGTAAAATTGCATAATTTGCATTGAATAGTACATACGAAAGTCTGAAATTGAACCCGGTTTGAATTGAGGAAACAAAACGAGAATGTAAATTAACTTAGAGAAGTTTGGAACTACAAATGAAAAAGTTACTTCAGTTCGAACTTTCCGAAACTTATGTCAATTAGCAGGTGAGAACTTTTTGGTGTATTTCCCTTTTTCCTATTTCCGGGTCTCAGATCTACAATTGTATTGATATAACTAATAAAATATATTTTGATTGGCACATTTTTTAAAACTATATTTCTATGCGGTAAATGTAATTTACTGTATTATAAATTGAAATGTATGAACTAAAATTCAGTAGAGTTAACGAAAACTGTTTGTTTAATTTCATTAACAGTTATGTTTCAAAGTAAAACAGCTTTCAGTTAGGCAAAATGTTAGATGGATGCATTATTATTTGCAGTTTATTTTTGCGCAATTTTTGTTAACCTTTTTTTCACAAAAATATTCTTCTATATAAAAATACGCGTTGAAAATTATCTTCACGTTCGTTATATTATGCTCTACCACTTGAAGAAAGGATAGAAAGCGGCATAGTTATTCCGTGTTATCCATGAACTTGCAACAAATAATAATGCCAAGAATGGTTTGCCCGTTTCAAATCAGTGATATCACCTTGGAGGACAAATCAGGAAAAGGTCGACCATCGGATTTCGACAATCAGGCACGTTTGGTGGCCTTGGAAGAGGATGAATGCTGATAACGTGAATGTTCGCTGAAGATGTCAATGTCGACTAATCCCCGATCGTTTGCCACCTCAAGAAGATCGGTAAAGTGTAGAAATTGGCAGGATGGGTCCCACACGAGCTTTCCGACAAAAACAAAGTCGACCGTGTCAAAAGACAGTGTCTCCAAATTGTCTTCCATCACGACAACGCGCGTTTACTTGTCTAGGATCGCATTATCGAATTCGGTGGCAATAAGGGATGCGATCTGCTCCCTTATCCTCACGGATGCTAATTTTGATGAGTTAAAGCGTGGATTGCCTCCAAGAACCAGCACTTTTTTGCCCGCGGAATCGACCATTTGCCAAGCAAATAGGAAGCAGTTATTGAAGTAGACGGTGAATTTGTTCTAGCATAGTCATTTAAACATGTTTCTGTTGTATTTTTATGTTTCGTTTTCCATAATTGATATTCAATTCTTCTATTGGAACCTTCGGTGTGAAATTCTAAACTCAAAGAGATTTACCTCTCGAGTACGTCCCGCTAAGCATGTTGGCGTCATCAGGAGATTATATAATCTAGATTAAATCATCCCCTGATGATGTTGCCGCAATGAACTTGCAATAAATGACAATTCAAGAATGGTTTGCACGCTTCAAATCAGTGATATCACCTTGGAGGACAAATTAGGAAGATGTCGACCATCGCATTTTGACAATCAGAACCAGCCTCCAGGAACCAGCACTTTTTTGCCCCCGGAATCGACCATCTGCCAAGCAAATTGGAAGCAATTATTGAAGTAGAGGGTGAATTTGTTTCAGCATAGTCATTTAAATATGTTTCTGTTGTATTTTTATGTTTTTTTTTTCATGATAAATACTGTCTAAAAATCTGCGAATAATTTTGCATCAACCTCAGTATCCTTGTATATGTATATGGCTGTGTTGTTTCAACCATTATAAAATAGTTGCATAATTTTCGAATACAGCGATACGATTATTTTAGATTTTCTTAATTAAAATTTGAATTAGAGTTAGATATTAATTATCAACCTTTTTAAATAGAGCAATGTTTAATTTTAGTATCCACACCGCGTCGCACAATATTATCTACTCATTATGTAAAGATCCGTTAATGTAGTCATTTTTTGATCCCCATACTATATAAATTTTGCCTTTTTAAACTAGTAGCTACAATCGGATTGGTCATCACTCATCGTTTATTTTACTCTCCTGCTTTGGAAATGGATCAGGTTAATCTGATCTAATTTTCTAATTGCTTGTACTTTAATTTTTATATTATATATATATATATATATATATATATATATATATATATATATATATATATATATATATATATATATATATATATATATATATATAGGTAATGTTTACTATGTGATTGTTTATTGTACTGATTGTGTATTCAAATATTGAAATGTGTTTAATTGTATTCTTTAGAATCGGGAACCATATTGAATTTAAATCTACCGAAGGCATAGCAATACAGTTATTTTTATTTAAATTAATTATAGCGGTTTCTTTTAATCTCCTATATTTTGTTACCTTTATTTTATTTATATTCTTTTAATACCGTTTTGGAATTATTCCAATTGATTTAATGTCCCGATTCCCATGCGTGTTGACAAATTCTAGATTTATTAAAATCGCCCTTTCTAAGAACGTTTTTATGTTTTTTTTTATTCTAACATCTAACGGTCTAGATGTCTTACCTATATAGAATTTGCCACATTCGCAGGGAATTTTATAAACCACATTTTTGGTATTTTGTTGTATATTGTTTGGTTTAGTCTTTGTTAATAGAGATCTAAGAGTATTTTTTGTTTTAAATGTCGTTCTTATATTGTATTTATTTCCTACTCTTTTAATTGTGTCAGAAATACCGCGGATATAAGGAATTATGAGGTTAATTGTTAAAGATTTATTATTATTGTTATTAATAACTTGTCTGTTTTGTCTAGTATCAAAATTTTTAAACGATTTATCTATAAAAATTTTTTGGGTAAGTGTTTTTTATTAAATTGTCTTTTATGTGATTTGTTTCTTTTTGTAGTGTATCAGTCGGTACAAACAAAAAAAAGTTTTGCTCTGTCATGTAAACATTTAATTATTCGTATTTTGACCGATTTTGAGTGATTTGAAAAGAAATTGAGATACCTATCTGTGTTTGTCGGTTTTCTGTAAACTGTACTTTTTAATGCGTCGTTTTGTTTTAATATTAAAGTGTCGAGGAATGGCAATTTATTCTCCTCCATCTCTAAAGTAAACTTAATTGTAGGCTCTGGAGAATGTATATCTTGTAAAAAAATATTTAGATCGTCAATGCTATGAAAGTAATTGACAGGATTTAAATCTGGGGAACGTGGTGGCCAATGCACTGGTCCAACACGTTCACATTACATAACCGATCTAAATTTGTTCTTACTTTTACAGAGAAATTAGGCGGAGCCCCATCATGTATAAAAAACATGCCATATCTGAATTGATATAGTATGTACATTTTCTAATAGGTCCAGCAAATAGTTTTCCAATATGTTCAAATACTGTTGTAAATTTAAACGGTTGGGAAGCACAAACGGTGCAATCAAAAAATTCTGTAGCATGTCTGCCAAGATATTGATAGAAAACTTGTTGCTTTCCTGTTGAAAACCTGATGCTCCGATTCGAAAAATTCATGTGGATATTCTTCCTCCAACACATGAGTATTGTGGGAATTAAAAATTCAATTTCGTGTGAACATAGCTTTGTCTGTAAAAACAATATTTTGTACAAAATTTTCATTTAAACGCAATTGCTTCGTTAACCATTGGCTAAACTGGATACTGTGTGGCATGATATCAGGATTTTCGGCTTGAACTTTCTGCAAATGATATGGATAGAGCTCTAACAATTTCTGCCTTCTTGAACAGCAATTCGTCTGTCACTTATTCCTGGGTTTCTGCTACATTTTTTAAAACTCGTTCTTCATTTTCTACAGTTTTAGTGCTCCGGCTTATTTCCACAGTCACCTTTGGAAAGCATGAAAGATCTCTTTTCGCATAATCTTCTATGCAGGTTTGTAAATATTTCTGTACAAGGAAGTCCGGGAAAAAGCCTCTGTATAGAATCTAGCTTCACACGCGTTCCTGTTCGCCTTCCCGTATATAAAATGCATATTCGTCATTTCTTCGAAGGAATAATGGGCCATGTTGCAGTTTAAAAATTAAAAATCTAGACTTTTTTGCGAAAATTATCCACTTTGACGAAACGTCAAAAACAAAGATTAATAGTGACAGCCGCCTACTTAATTATTAAGATGCATTTCGATATCCATGTAATCGTGCATCGATTTAGAAAAAGTCAGTTTTCTGGAAAACGGTCTGTTCTAACGAGATGAAATAAGAGGACCTTTTTTACCATTTAAAAAAAAATGTTTATCCATTCCAACTTATTGAAGAATACCGAATTTCACGACTTTAGCATAAGCAGTTTCGAAAATATTCCGAAAAAACCATCTTCAGAGTTTCCCCTTTAAGGGGCTCTAACTCCTTTAAGAAGCAATTTTTGGGGTATGTTTATAGGAACTTTTTTTATGTTTTAATCCCTAAAGTCACCTACCAAAA
>JARFXV010000304.1:52500-58886 GCA_031761425.1 Cosmopolites sordidus
GCGATCGCAAACCTTTTCAATGTGTTGAGCTACTTTAATAATATTCAAATAGAGAGAGCTATTTAAATTTGTTTAATGCAGTAATGGAAACATTTTCGACGTACAAGATTTATTTTACTATAACTATATTATACATTACATATGATGTTATGTAATAATGAGCTACCGAAATTGCCCACGCGAGCTACCATTAAAAGCAATCATTAAAATTTCTACTGTGAAATCCATAAATGAAATACCATTGATCAAATATTAAAATTGGTGTCGTAAAGGTTTTAGGCTCCATTATGTAACAAGTTTCTATTAAGTCCTTAGGTCCTTAGGGACTTAGTTCTTGGCTTCTACGTTTCATGTAGAATCTATTCGAATCAGATTTTTTTCGTGTCAGATAGTTATTTTAAAGTTGAATTGTGTTCTTTTCGCCTTTCAACTGAAATTAAATGTTGTGGAAGCTCAAGACATGAATTGTGCTGCTCTGGGAGATAATGCTGATAAGTTTTGTACAGTATTTGTAAGAAGTGGTTCCAGTAATTTCGAACTGGAAAATGTCGACTTAAATGATGCAGAATGTCCGGGATGGCTTAAAAAAGTGGTGGATGAATAATTGGAAGCATTGCTGGAAGAAAATTCTTGTCGTACATTGCTAGAGCTCCGATATCAACTCGGAGTAACACCACAAGCAATTTCTAATCGTTTTACACAAATTAAGGAAAATTCAAAAGGAAATTCCTTGGATCCCCTATGAACTCATAGTTATGACTAAGAGTAGACGTTTTAATGTCGATATGTCATTGCTCTTCAAATTCAAAAAATAACTTCCTGCATAAGATAGTGGGATAATTCATAAAATCGTTTGATAATTCTGGTGAGTAAAACCAAATAACCACGCCAAAAGGTGTTGCTGAGTATATGGTGGAATCAGTTTGGTGTTGTGTATTATGAGCTGCTCTAATGGGGTCGATCACTGCTGACTGTTTTCAGCAGTAGCAGATTCGTATTAGTGATGCTCTGGAGGGAAAAAGGACTTATACAGACAATGGAAGAATGTAAGTCACTTTGCTTCAGAACAACGTACTGCCACATACAGCAAAAATGGGGTCTGATTACGATCACATAGTTGGACTGGGAGATATCTGGCCGTCGCATTCTTCAGACTTGGCATCTTCGGAATCTCATCTCTCCTAACCCCTGAAACATCACCTCGTTGACAGCTTCTTTACATCTTTTGAGTGATTGGAAAAAGCTCCAATGACTTTAATACATCAAAGCCACGAAGTTTTCTTCAATCTGGAATTCGACAATTTCCTGAAAGTTGGCAAAAGTATATAGGAAGCGATGGAGATTTGCAGAAGAGAGTAGTGCTGTTTTGTCCAAGTTCGGCGAAGATCATTTTCTTCAAAAAATTGTTACTGAAAAGTGGATTTTATACAGCAATCCACATAAAAAAATGATTAACACCAGGGCAACCATCTTTGTCCACTTTAAAGCAGGTATTCACCTTAAAAAAGTGTTGTTGTCAGTATGGCCGGATTTTACAGAAACTATTCACTATGGGGTTCTCAATCCTAATGAAACCATAAATGCCGAATCATTAATATTGTGTGAATAATTGTGCTCAGCTTGATAAACTAAACATGACTTTGATTGAAAAACGTCGAAAACTGATTAATCGAATAGGAGTTATTCTACAGCAAGACGATGCAATACCTCATAGAGCCAGCATCACCTAAAAACAAATCAAAGAATTAGGCTGGGAAGTTCCTTCCTCACTCTGACTCGTATTTTAGTCGATGGCGATGATGCCTGCTAATCCTAAAACAGTGATCATGACCTTTCCATTTTCGCCTTCTTCGGAGTAAATTTGCCGGGAAAAACGTACTGTTTTGACTGTTCCGTTTTTAGTGTGTAGTGTTGAATCCAAATATAATCAACCGTCACGAATCACAGTAGAGATCCCTTCGGATTGCCTTTATACATGTTTAAACGCAACTGTAAATCGATTCCGTTTTTGATTCCCATCGCGCTGATAGCTTCCCCACGTCTAAATGTTTGTGTGGGATGTTGAGTAAGCATTTGTTCGAGATATTTATCACGTTAGCAATCTGTCTAACCTTCACTTCTGAGCATGGAGTGTCACTCATGCTGGTTCAACCACATTGAAATTCAGTAAACCAGTTGTAAACGAGGAAACGTGAATTTTTCGTCGATTTATGTGATTGTTTTTCCAGCCGAAAATCCGTGTTAAAATTGAAAATTCTAAAAAAATATATAACTAAATATAATAAAAATATATAAATAACTTAAAAACCATATTTTTTAGGTATCAAAGGGTGCAGATTTCATTATAACTCAGGCAGTTTTCGATTACGAATCTCTGGAAAATTTTGTGAAAATTTGTCGACAGCACGGCATCAACGTTCCTGTATTTCCTGGCATTTTCCCCATTAAATCTTATAAATCTCTGGTCAATATGGCGAAGTGGTGTGAATTTAAAGTACCCACAGAAATCTTACAGTTCGTTGAAAAAAATCAGGATAACGCCAGCATAATTAGAAGTTATGGTGTGGATTTAGGTAAAAGTTTAATAAGACGTATTGTTGAACGGACGGATTTGTTTGCTGGAGTCCATATATTTTCCATGAATGATATTGATTTTGTTCAAAATGTAATTGACGAGTATAGAGAAAATCGAGATAATTGAAATTTCAACAGTTATTTTTATTGATTATTGATAATAATATATTATTGATATTACAATAGATATATTGATTATTATTAATTATTGTTTATTATAATAAATATATATTTTGAAAATATGTGGATTTATATTTATTTTAAAAATTTTAAAAAACATGTCGAGTTTCGAGCCAAATAAAGACTATTTGTGGCATGTACTGCTTTTCCTATTCAATAAAAAGAAAAACGCGTGTGAAAGGCTTGTATACTTGTGGAAATTTATGGTAAAAATGTCTCATCGCAAGACATTTTTAGGCGATTCCAAAGGGGTGATTTCGTTTTGAAAGATAAAGAACGCCCGGGTCAACCGAAAAAAATTGATGATGTCGAATTGTAAGCATTGTTGGAAGAAGACGATATGCAAACTCAACAACAAATAGCAGACAGGTTAAATGTCGGTCGTCGAACAATTTGTGATAGTCTGCATGCCATGCGAAAGATTCACAGGTAAGAAAATTAGTACCACATCAGCTGATCGACAGACAAATCAACGACAGAAATAAATACTTTTTTGCATCGGATTTTGAATTTAGACGAAAAATAGATATATTTGGAGAATCCAAAACGCAGAAAATCATGGGTTGATCCAGAACAACAATCAACATCGATTGCAAAACAGAATCGCTTTGAAAAAAGGAAAATGCTGTGTGTTTGGTGGGATCAGAACGGTGTCGTGTATTATAAGCTAATAATGAAATCAGGTGAAACAGTTAATACCATTTAATACCATCAACAAATGATTGACAATTTGAACTATGCATTGATCGAAAAGCGGCCAGAATGGGCTACAAGACATGGAAAAGTTATTTTGCAGTACGACAATGCCCTATCACGCACAGCGAAAGCGGCCAGAGACGCCATTTCTGCACTTGGCTGGCAACTTTTGCCCCACCAGCCGTACTCACCAGGCCGGGCCCCTTTCAACTTCCGACCACTTGTTTTCATCGGTGTCTCACGTAGTTTCCATGAAACACTGCAACAATTACGAAGAAGTCGAAAAATGGCTTGATGACACCTCAAAAGATATACAGTTTTTTCTGGAAGGACATCCACAAATTGCCAGAGAGATGGGAAAAAGGTGCAGCTAGCGATAGCGATTATTTTGAATGAACTATTTTTTACTTTTCTCCCAAATTTAACGTGTTTATTTTTAAGAAAAAAATTAGAATTATTAACCACATCTGGTATATACTGCTATCCAGAAAAAGGGGCAAAACAGTAAATATTACAAGATTTGTGATTTCTTCTCATAAATATAAATATAATTTATTTATAACGGATATGGCATCACGCTAACATTTTAATTATTTATAACTTATTAATTATAATTATTAACAAGACATAATATTGTTTTTTCCAAAATATGTTTTTTTCATCTTTAAATTTTGTGTTAAATAATTTTATACAATGATGTCAATCAAATATGATCTATGATCAGCAATACAACTTTGTGGCCTTTGTAACAAATTTTCCATAGCTTTTGTCAACATATCTGGCGTTAATGCAGTGATTTCAGCACGGACGTTGTTGAGTTGCTGGATGGTTTGGGACTTATTTATGTTAACCTTTTCCTTCAAAAATCCCTATAAAAAATAATCTGGAGCCGTCAAATCATTTTTGCATGAAAATAGTCAATTTGATGTAAGTGGCTTATGATGGCATTATAGTATTCCAATCGCATTATTGTCTATATCTTACGTTGGGGGTTCGCCAAACGAAGTTTTTAACAAATCACTTTTATTTTGACTTTGGTTACACTTTGTTACTTTTTCGTATACAATTAATATTTTTACTTTTTATTTGTTGTGAGTTATGAATGCTTTTATATAAGACTGTTTAATTGTTTAACTTTTATAACTGTTGTAGTTCACTGTTAATCACTAGTCGATAACTAACTTGGCTTCGCCGGGTCGGTCCTTAAATATGGATGGGACTTGCGAAGTCATCAAAAGTGCAGAAAAAAAATGAAAAGACCTTGGGATAGGCGTTGACGTTGAGGTTCAGGCTAATGTAGCATGGAATGGATATGCCAGGTGTTCATCATCTAATGTTGGGCATGAGAATCTGAGTCAGCAGTTGAGATTTGAATTGATACTAGTTTTGAAATCTGATATGTTCTTCCTAGATAAGGATTATAACTGAAACTGATATACGTTTAGTTTGTAAATAAGATCATTTGAAGGTGGATAATTTTGATATAATATATATATATATATATATATATATATATATATATATATATATATATATATATATATATATATATATATATATATATATATATATATATATATATATATATATATATATATATTGGTCCATCTGTCATCCCATCGCCTCACTATATGGCCTGCCCATCTCCATTTCAATTGCTTTACTCTTCCAATGATGTCACAGACTTTCGTTTATTCCCGAATCCATGCGCCGGACTTTCTGTTTCGTCTTGTAATGCCAAGCATACATCTTTCCATTCCCTTCTGTGTTACCCGAAGTTTTTGAATTGATTGCGATGTGAGTGTCCAGGTTTCACTTCCGTATGTCATAACGGGTAGAACGCACTGATCGAAGACTTTTCTTTTTAGACAAAGTGGGAGTCTGCTCTTAAACACAATGTTGAGCCTGCCAAATGCCTGCCAGCGACATTTAACACGTGGTTCCATCTCCCGGGCGGTCCCTCCATTGAAATCCTCTGCCCAAGATATATAAAGTTGTCCACTTCCTAAAACTTAAATTCTTCTGTCCTGAGCGAAGTTATTGAACATAACCTGACTCTTTTTCAGGTATATTTTCAAGGCAAATGGCTCGCCAGCCCTTTGCAGTTTTTGTATGCGTCTTTGCAGCTCCTCTGGGTCTTGTGAAAGGAGAACGATATCATCTGCAAATCTAAGATGGTTTAAATTTGCACCATTGATCTTTACACCATCCTGTTCCCAATCCAGTTTACGGAATACTTCTTCAAGGCCAGCTGAGAAAAGAATAGGCGATATTGCGTCACCCTGCCGCACACCTCGTTCTATATTAATTCCCACTTCAAGATCATAAAGATGAATTATGGCTGTAGCTCCATCATATATGCTTTATCTACCCCTTGGCTAAGCAGTGCATCCATTATTGCATGCTTTGAGATGGAGTCAAATGCTTTTTCGTAGTCGATTAAAGCCAAGCACAGTGGCGTGGTGTATTCGTTGTGCCTTTCTATGGTCTGCTGTACAACCTGGATGTAAACCATTGTACTGAATCCACTTCTGAATCCTTCTTGTTCTCTTGGTTGTGCGTCATTCAATTTTTTTAATATTCTTTTAGA
This sequence comes from Cosmopolites sordidus, assembly GCA_031761425.1. Lineage (NCBI taxonomy): Eukaryota > Metazoa > Arthropoda > Insecta > Coleoptera > Curculionidae > Cosmopolites > Cosmopolites sordidus. Next base: position 58,541 of record JARFXV010000304.1, read on the forward strand.
AATTATCTTAGTGAAAACTTTGTACATACTGATAGGAGGCTTATTGGACGGTAGTTCTTTAAATCTTCCTGTGCTCCCTTTTTATGTAAAAGGATCACTTCTGCATTTTTCCGTAAGTCGGGAACTTTTTGTTCTTTGAGGAATTTTGAGTATAATTTTGCCAGTATTTTACGTCTGACCACCAGCTATTAACATTTCGACAGTTACACTGTCTTTTCCTGGAGCCTTGCCGTTTTTCACCGATTCTATAGCATTTGTTACTTCCTCCGCTAAGATATGTGGCATTTGTTCTTCCGTGGGTATTATTTTCTTTGATTGATTCTGATCTTCATATAACCGGGAATAA
>JARFXV010000305.1:5000-167500 GCA_031761425.1 Cosmopolites sordidus
TACTGTGAATTACGAACGCAATCGTGCTTTGTTATCCGATTTTGTCTTTCCGAAAATTGATGAAATTGATGCGGATGAATTATTATTAATTTCAACAAGAACTTGCCACACAGCACGCATTACGATGGACTTATTGGGCAATCAATTTGGAGAATCGGTAATTTTACGAAATGGCCATTGCCACTGGCTACCAAGATTTTGTGATCTAACACCTTTAGACTAATTTCTTTGGGGCTGTGCTAAAACACAGGTTTATATCAACAAATTCAAGACTCTTGGTGAACTTGAAGCCAACATTTGAGCAATCATAGTCGCCAGATCACCCGATATGCTCCACCGACCTTGCTCACCGAAAATTGGCCCACTCGGATCAACCAATGCAAGAAGAGTCGAGGTGGTCACTTGAACGAACTTTTGTTTAATCCTAAATGGCACAAAATATACCATCTAATAAAAACAAACAGCGGCATTTTCGGCCGAGTTTTCTGTATTTTATTTCAAATTCAAATCCTGCCGCTCTTATTGGGAAACCCTTTATAAGACTCTGTAACTCTGCGATGGATCGATCGAATTAGATTATTTATGCCTTTTGGTGGTATAATATTCTAGACACGTATCTGGTGTTCGTTTGAAGTTGCTAGCGGCAAGAGTAATCACTAAAAAGTTGTGTCTCATGATATCCCATACATATTCCATCGGCGATAAATCTGGAGGGTTTGCCTGCCAATCACTATAGTAGATTATTCTAAACAGCACTATTTGACAAACTGAATGAAGTCTGGCGTTATCATGCTGAAAGATGAGATTTGGATGAGCTTGTAGATATAGTTTAATAACCGGTTGTCATATTCCGATTACCCTAGACTCATAACTAAAAGAAATGGAGTTACATGCGAGCAGTTACAGGTACTATTCACAGAGACGCGTTTTATGTTACGCTATATGAAGAAGCACCAAAAAGGATGATAAGTTCGTATACTCATCGCAACTAAATGTCAATTAAGAGTAATATCTCGGAGATAGTTTGACCTATAGCTGCGATAAAGCCATCTCTCCCCGGATATTTTCATATCGATTTCGTAAAGCAAGAAGTCTAAGATACCGATCGCCACACCCTCAGATACACCTCAGATAACCTACGCCTTGTAGGATTGAGGATCAGAGCATAAAATAAACAAGCATTAAATGTATTAGTTTTTGTATTCAAGATAAACGGTCTTTCAAATTAAGTGGTTTTTTAAATTCTTGAATAACACTCAGAACTTGAGTTGATTTTGATAATAAAAGCAGTTTATGACATCCTAGAAACATCCTAGAAACTTCACAAAAGGTGTTATTCGTAGAGAAAAAGCGGCATATTTGAGATATTTGAATAATCAAAGTATCTCCAGTTTTTATAATGCCCTTACAAGTTTAAACATTCGTAAGTCTAAAGTCTCAGCTGGCATTCCTCATAATCTAAATAATGCCGATGATATTAATAAATATTTAGTCTCTGTCTTTGAATCAAGCAGTCCATCAACTTCTACTCTAAATTTTTATAACACTAATAAAAAAAATGCTCTCTTTAATTTAACTTTTAAACCAGTCGAAATATCTGATTTATTAAATATTGTACATGTGACGAAATCTAATGCCAAAGGATCTGATGGTTTGACTCTGGAGATGATAAAATTATGCATGCCTGCTATTGACAAGTATTTATGTCATATCATAAACTGTTGTTTGGTGTGTGGCTTTTTCCCTTCAATGTGGAAAGCGGCTCTTGTAGTTCCTCTTCCTAAAAGTTCTAATCCGTCTGAGTTTGGCGATCTACGGCCAATAAGCTTGTTGCCGACTTTGTCTAAGATTCTGGAGAGGGCTGTGTATAACCAAATTAATGAGTATTTAACTAATATTAATATACTTCCTGCTGCTCAATTTGGTTTTAGAAAGGGCTATAGTACGGAAGCTTCCTTGCTTTCTCTATGTGACGATGTTTGTCGTTCTATGGATGATGAAAAAGCGACCGCTCTTGTTTTGTTTGATTTTAGTAAGGCATTTGATGCAGTTAATCATGCTCTATTGATTGCTAAATGTGGATATCTTGGCTTTGACGAAACATCACTTAACTTTCTTCATATGTACTTGAGCAATCGTACTCAGAGATTGCTCAAGACCATTAATGAAGATCTTTGCAACATTTCTGCATTCGCTGCAAATCATTGCCTACATTTGAACCCTACCAAATCTAAACCTATTATTTTAAGCTCAAATAAGAAAAGGCAGTTTCTATGTTCTCAAATAAAACTGTACATTAATCAGCAAAAAATCCAGATTGTAAACTGCGCAAAAATTTTAGGTTTGATTGTTGACGAAAGGTTACGCTTTTGTGAACATATAACTTATTTGACAAGACAAAGTTATGCTAGTCTAAAACTTTTGTACTCTGCTAGAGATGTACTATCCTTTAACATGAAAAAGGCACTATGTGAAAGTCTTGTAATATGAAAATTACATTACTGTATCACTGTGTATTTTCCTTGCTTGGATGTCGTAACCCGTTGCCGTCTCCAGAAGATACAAAATTCTTGTTGCCGCTTTGTATGTGGTTTGCGCAAGTATGATCATGTTTCGGGTAAAATAGCTGATTTGGGGTGGTTAAAGATGGACTCTTTATTTAGGTATAGCTTACTGTCGAGTATTGAACGTTTAATGATTACGTTCTCTCCACTTTGCCTTAGGAGTAGATTGGATTTTCGCCCAATTATTCATGATTCTTACCTTCGTCACAGTGCCCTTCTTGTGGTGCCACGTTATAACATAGCCATGTTTCATCATTCCTTCAGCTACAATGCTGCTAAACTGTTTAACTCTCTAAGTAGAGATTTGAGATGCCACTTAATATTCTCTACAGAAAGCACATCAGATTTAAATTTGGGGAATATCTGCTATCAGCGCAGAGATAGAGCCGTGTATATTATTTTATGATTACCTTCTTTTTTTTTCATTGATGAATCTTTTGAGTTATTTTCCTTGTTATTTGTTATTTGTTATTACTTGTTTTGTTTCTATATTTTAGTTTCGTATATAGGTTGTTATTATTTGTATTTTTTGCCCACCGAATATTAGTTTATGTTTATATACATTATGTAAGTCAGTGTTATGTATTGTAATTGGTTTTTGGATACGGGTTGAGTATGAGTGGCTCGTTGAACTAGACTTCGCCCTATCCTTTAACATTTGATTGAGTAATAAAGACATTTATTATTATTATTATTATTATTATTATTATTGAACAAGAAAGACAATATCTACCAAATGACCAGCTTCACAGATGTCCAAAGTCCAGATGTTTCAAAGTGGTTGTCGGGAAAATACATTCGACTTTTTTACCTTGGGATGTTTTTTATCTTTCAACAATCTCTTGATTCCACTTTCCACAAACTTGTGGTCCTTTTCAGAAAAACTTTATTAAAGTTCCATTTGATGCTGTCCCCTGATCGTCGTTTACCCGGTGTGGTGGTTAACAATTCTTATTACTTATTACATGTCGAGTTTCGAGCCAAATAAAGAGCATTTGCGGTACGGTACGTACTGCTTTTCTTGTTCAATCAAAAGAAAAACGCGAGTAAAAGCCGTCGTATACTTGTGGAAACTTACAGTGATAACGTCTCAATAAGACCCTTGAGGGGTTTAGACGATTCAAAAGTAGTGATTTCGATTTGAAAGAAAAATAATGTCTAGGTCAACCGAACAAATTTGAAGATACCGAATTGCAAGCCTGGTTGGAAAAAGACGATATGCAAATTCAACAATAAATGGCAGAGAGGTTAAATGTTGGTTGCCAAACAATTTATGATCATCTGCTGAACGATAGACTGATGTGCGAAGTTTTGCTTTCTTGTTATGAAAGAAAGACTTTGGATAAGTCTTAATTAATAAACATGGATATATTTCGAGAAGCCAAAAGGTAGAAAATCATGGGTTGACCCAGGACAACTATCAACATCGACCGTAAGAGCGAATCGCTCTATATGCTTCCTGTCTTGCAAATCTCTGTTCTGTGCTTTATATTTGTATTATTTTTCCCTTTTTTTCTTATCTTCTCCGAACAAGCCCCCACGTTTCGTCGGTTATCCATGCTTTTCAGCAGTTTCTTTTAACATATTGGAAATTATTTCCTAATTCTAATTTTCCGGTAGTAACTGAATATTATTTCTCCACGTCTGTTTATGACGTCATATTCCTTGCGTTGTAGCTAATTTGCTGATGTTGTACCTTTCCCTTTCTAGAATATTTGGTTTACAGGCGTTTGTTGCAAGTCTTCTTGAAATCATGATGTGATGATTCTGATTCTCCACCCTTTGATCAGGTGAAACCCAGGTTATTTTGTGAACTCTTTTTTTAGGGAACAGAATCAGTAAGAATCAGAACCAATCAGTAAGTTGAATAAAAATTTGTGAGGAGTTTGGCATTTTCACACATTTCACAAAATCCGTGTTTAAATATTACTCTTTCCATATTAGTATTATCGTTTCCAATTTTTGCATTTAAATCCCCCATTACAATCAGTTTATAACTTATACAGTACCTGAGAGATTACCGTAGAAATTTTGTTTTTCATCTGAGTCAGAAACATTAGTAGGAATGTAGCATTGAATTATGGAGATTTTTCGAATTTTTGTGAAAACTCTGGCGGCCAATATTCGATCATTTATGGATTTCCAGGATATAAAGCTTTTTCTTGCCTGCTTGCTCATCAGTATAGTGTGGACTACCTTCACCTCTTCCACTATACAACAAGAGTTCACCCAAAGAAGCACACCTTGTCCATTCCATGGGACCTCTGATAGGCCCAATATATCCAATCTATAGGAGTTCATGTCTTTAATAGCTTGAGCCAAGCGTGATGTTTCCAATAATGTTCGCACATTCCATGCGCCAAAACGTAATATTTTCCTTGTACCAGCCAAAGTCGTTAACAAATGATCCGTCCAGTTTACTGATATTGCATATTGGCTAAACCTATTCGATCCTGATGGTGGGGCTGCCACCTTGAAGCCTTCAGGCATGTCTGATTTATTTTCAGGGTATTCCTTCCCTTAGCTGGGGGGTTCCAGTTTTGAGGTGCCAGAAACTCGCCTTCTGCCGAACCCATTCTGGACCGAACATTCCGGTTTAGAGGCTATATCCGCTTGGACTTGTAGGTACTTAACTGTCACACTAGCTCAGCGGCGAGTGTCTCTACCTATGTCCTCACCAGCCTTGGTGTTCTCTTGGTTACCCCCCCCTCCCCCCACTACTTACGCGATAATCTTGATCAGCACAGAACCAGAATAAGCTTAAGCTGTCCCACGCTACAATTAGTCTTCGACAACGTAGAACATCTTTCGGGGGAGCACTTTTCGGAAATCAATAGTAGGTAAGTAATTTTGTAATTCCGTCGGGAATAAATCCTTTATTACAAAGTAGTTTATTACAGCTCAACCTATCTTGTCCATATTTTAGAAAATGTTCGAATAACCCCCGTACATTCGATAAAAATCCAACTAAACTATGTATTCGAAAAAATCGTTTTCCAACCAGTCCAGTCGTGATAAATTCTGATCTATCTTAGAATTATAATCCTTATGGAAAGTAAACTGTGTTCTTTTTCGAATGTTTATATATTGTTAACAAATACCCATACCCATGGGTATTTAATGTGTTGTTTGCAAATACAACACGTACCATCCGCATAGCTTTTTAATATCTAATTTTTATGCAGAATACATCCCACACGTTTTTTTTCCGATACCTATGTATATCTGAACAATTTTACGCACTTTAACTCTTAGGTCATTTAAAGTCATGTCATGTTTTTTTTTCGATGATTTGTTTGTTGTTACAGTCCCAGAATTGATTATGTAAGTTAGAAAGTATGATTTCTTTAATAGTAAGGTGGCATCTCTTTAAAAAAATATATGAATAATAATAATAATCAATATTTTTTCCTATAAATTTCGGGCGATTTTCCTTAATAAAATGTTGGTATGAATTAATCTAGAACTATACTATAAGGATGTTTAAAACCTTCATCAGAATTTCAGTATTGCATTACAAAACCACATCAAAATGTTTTGTGTTACTTTCATAACCGTTTACTTTGTATACTAATTGATTTTGCTTGTAAAATTTGACACAAATCATTTTGAGGACCTAGAAAAAGAGCGTATTAAATGTGAACATCTTAAAATAATGAGATTATGGCTTACATAATATACATTATTGCGATCTTGATATAGAATGAAATAAATATATTTTTCATGTGTTGTGTAGAATGTAAAGGGTTATTCAATAAGACTGTCAAAACTTTAAAATTAAGCACAATGATAACTAGAAGTGATAATGTGGTATTTTTAAGTTGAAGTTAAGTCGAAGAACAAATAATGACAGTATGTTTCAATAATAATGTCGTTCAAACATCCTCCTCGGCTTCGATGAGTGGATTGCATTCTTGAGGCCTATTTTCGGTTACTGTCATGCATATCGGGTGGTATATTTTCAATGATGGCCTGAGTGTTTCGTTTAAGATCAAGGTTAAACTTTCGTTTGGATTTTATAGCCGTAAACCAGAGATTTAAAATAAAAATATTCCAAGAGCCCATAACCTTGGTGGCCAATTGACATTACAATTCGCGAAATTATGCGTCCAGTAAACTTTTCTTGGATTAAATCAATTGTCTGGTGATATGTGTGACAAGTTGCAACGTCTAGTTAAAAGAAAACATTGTTTATATTCACATTTATCAGCTCAGGCCAAAAATATTCTATTAGCATTTTTCGCTACCGTTCATCATTAACAACAACATAATTTCCTTCATCCTCTTCAAAAAAAATAAAGCCCTAGTACATCTTCAACCCTAAAACCACACCAAACAGTGCCTTTCTGAGGATGAAAAGGTAACTTATGAATTGCTTGAGAATTTTAATCGGCCCAAAATCCTGTGGTTATGTTTGTTCGCAAACCTATTAAACCAGAAGTGCGTTTCGTCCGGAAAGATTATTTCAATCTCAAGCCGTCGAGGTCGTTTTACAAATGCTCCAGAACCCAATCTATGAGTGACATTTACATTTTAAACAGTATTAATGCTATTACGTTTCAAAGTTCTGGCGCTGTTACTGAAAAGTTCTTTATGCATGGACAGGGCGCGGTCGTCAAACTCGCATATTCGAAATCGTTCACATGGTCAGGAAAGTGAGCGGGGCCAGTTGCCAAGGTTACCGTTGTGTTCCCTATGAAACATTGGATGAAAGAACAACGAGCATTCGCCGTGAAGGTATTTTATCAAAGCGGTTCGTATACAGCCGCTCAGTGACATTTCCGTACGTATTTCGGTATTCATCGCAATCGCACAGTTCCCTCAATAATTCGATCAACTTGTGGGTTGAAAACTTTGAAAACACTGGAGAAACTACTCACAGGAGATGTGGTAATGTGGGAAGAGTACGTACTCCCGCGAATATTATTCATGCGAGAGCAGCTGTGGGAAGAATCCGGAGATCGACACGGCGTCAAAGCGTTGCGCTTGGAATTTCAGACAGAACAGTCGGGTGAATTTTAAGGTTTGATCTTCAAGATCGCACCTAAAAAATCCAATTGGTACAGGCCATCAATGAAAACGATGTTTTTGTCCGACGGCTTTTTTGTGAAAGGTGATAGAAGGGGCTGAGGAAAATGCAAATATCGTCGACAACCTTTGGATGGAACCAACAACAGAATGGAACCTGTCCGGTTATGTAAACAGGCCAAATTTCAGGTAATCGATTTGCGACAACTTTCACCAACTCCATCACAAACCTCTTTATTCGGCCAAGGTCACGGTTTGGTGTGCGATTTCCTCATCAGGAATCATAGACCCATTTTTTTTTAAATGAGCGTGGATGAATAGAAAATGTTAATTCTGTGTAGTATTCTGAAATGTTACGCATGTTTTTCATTCCTCAGCAGCATTATGAGATCAACAATAAAACGTTATTCCAACAATATGGGGCCACAAGCCACTCCGCTCGGGTTAACATGGCCATTCTCAACAACAAAGGGTGATCTGTCCGAATGGAGACATTCTTCGGTCTCCTCGATCACCCGACCTTACAGGTGTTAATAAAATTATAAAAAATACAATATTTTTTCACAGCTTTTTCAAAAATGCGGGATTGACGACCGCACCCTGAATTTTAATCAAAATAACATATTTACATTTCTGTGATATGTTGATCATATTCAAGGTCAATTTTATTAACCACCCTACCCTTTTGCTTCAATTTAAGCACTTTTCCCTCTTAACTAATTACTTGTTTTTCTCTCTTCGTATTTAATTTTTCCATAATGGCGTTTTCCCATCCAAACGACTTCATAATCACATGTTTATCTAAATTCATATTGATGAATCGTATGTAATTTTATCACTGGTTTTAAAGGCGTCCCTGCCATATTAAAACAATAAAATTTATGATATTATTTTTCCGACGCGAGGAATTTAACGACGCATAACTGTAGAAAGTTCTACACTTCGACGGAAAGCTGACCTGAGTTGGAGTTGAAATAGAAGGGTAGCTGGGAAGGAATGGAAGGAAACGGTTCTCGTTTTCAAGGTTGTCATACGCATACATCCTATTACATATAATTTTAAATGAATATATTATTTTATATTTTGCATCTGATATCCCATGTTTTAAGATGTATATTTATTGTTTTTGCTGAAATATACTTACATAAGTAATCTATCAGAAGTAAACATCATAAACAAAAGTCTAACATCTTAAATGTGACCAGCAAATCATATATTTTAGTTCGAAACATCCGAAGATAACTTCTTCCTTTTTTCCTTATAATTCCTTATAATATCCTTCAAAGGGGGAGTGATGGAAAGTGGCTTGACCCATCTCACAGGTGGTCATGCTGTGGAAGCATCAAAGGGAGAGAAACGAAGGTATTAACGTAGTGGAGTCTCGGAAACCTTCGTTTATCTACAAGAACGTGGCGAGTTTCTTATATTAAAAAATCTTATGTGGTGGTGGATACGGTACAGAATTGGATGTGATATATGAAATTAATTTTTGAGTACTGTTAGAATAAAGGTTTCTTGGATGAAGTTCTTTGCCTAAAAGTTAAATTTCGACGAAGGATCAAAAGTTATGAAATGAAAATAAGAAACAATACTTTGTGGTTTGAAATATATTTTTATCAATACTCAGCAATAATCATAAACTTCTATACCTTGATAACATTTACAATTGTCAATGTATTCAAAACAACCGATCTGCTAGATATTTTTCAAGTTATACTAAGTCTGGTGAAGATATATTTGGCTACCAAGCAAAGCAATTTATAATTTGTGCCATAGCTATAGCACTGATATGGCTGTGCATTGTCCTTGTAAAAAATAGTTTTCTTCTTGGAAAAACCAGTATGCTTTTCATTAAGTTTTTGTTACGATTTGTCCAAACGGCTTGCATCGAGCAGTCACTGTATACCCCTCTCGGACAGCTTATATACAGGGTCCGTCACTCCAAGTATTACCAACTTCACGTTGCTGCAGCTGTCAAACAGCTAATCACAGTGCTCTCAAAATTTGACAGGCTTTAGTTTATAATATTGTTTACAAGTGTACTAAAGCATATCATTCTACGTTGTAATCGAAAAGAAATATTCGTAGCGGAACTTAAACGTAATAGTGTGATTGCTTTGCAGTTACATAGCACAACCCAACAGCATTTACGTGCTAATGAAATATTTGTGTAGCAAACCATTAAACTTTACAATGATACTAGTAGCATCGCAAAACGCCATGGAGGTGGTCAGAAAAAAATTCGCAACATCAGCAGAAATGGTTCGAAAGGTAAAGGCACGAAAGAAATCCACATCAGAGTGCAGCAAAACTGGCTAAACAGCTGAACGTGTCCATCTCAAGCCTACGTCGCATACTGAAATGTAAACTTAAGTTGAAATCTTACAAGATACAAAAAATGCAAGATTTAACACCGGCACAAAAGGCAACAAGACTTCAACGATCAAAGGCATTGAATGCATATTTTTACATAAGTAGTGAACTCAAAAATTTGGTTTTTACTGATGGGAAAATGTTCACTGTTCAGCAATGCGTAAACAAACAAAACGATCGTGTGTGGTTGAAGAGCAAGTCCGGCGACAATTTGGACAACCGAGTTGCTATGCGTAAACAAGCGCCTGCTTCTGCGATGGTTTGGGTTGCTGTAACTGCAAATAGTCGCTCTTCGTTCGTTTTCATCGATCAGGATGTTAAGGTAAACCAGCAAATATACCAACAAAAGTTTTACATGATGCACTGATCCCTTGAACACACAAGCAATTTGGTTCCAACCGTTGGACATTTCTATAGGACTCGGCACCATCCCATAAAGCTAATTTGGCACAACAATTTTTACAAAATCACGTTCCACACTTCATTGCTTCGCAAAAATGGCCTCCATACTCACCAGAATTGAATCAAATGATTTATCCATATGGCCACATTGAAGCAGTGCTTCATCGGAAATGACAACGAATTCCATAGACTCACATTCGTCCAGCGTGCGATGCATTCATAGGAAGACTTGATGCCATCATCTACGCCAAAGGCCATATTGAACAGTAAAATGTTTTTCATGAAATTTAATGTATTTCCAACATTGTCTAAAAATATTAAATACTAATATTCATAATTGACAAAACTTCAGTATTTTTAATTGGTAATACTTCGAGTGACGGACCCTGTATTAATGGCTAATTCGTACTTTAAAATGAACGTTCTGCCATCATTAGAACTATTTCCAATAACTGTCTCTGCTATCTCAGGCATTTTCAACCAAAGATTATTTATAACTATAGCCTGTATTTTTTTAAATATTTCTGGCGAAGGGGCAGGATTTAGGCGTCCACTATGGTGTGTATCTTAAATATTCTTATGATTATCTTCGAACTCACGATTCTATATATAAGCAGCGGAAAATGATGAGACAAATCCTTTAAATCATTCGCTATTTGACAGCACGAATTTGAACAGTGCCTATTCTCGGCTTTCTAAGAACGCCTTAAATCCATAGGGCTGTTGAAGTTTTTTAAAAGTTTTCGACGCTCGAAATAGTTGTCACTCATTTTCAGAACGCACTAGAAAAATCTAGTTTACGAAAATAATTGCTACGGGCTATCAAGTGACTCAAGTGAAGTTCTCATCAAGTGAAGTTTAAACACATACCGAAGGCGCATCAGATGTTACGCAACTTTCAAGGCGAAATCCAACTGTGTTGCCAGATCGAAAGATATGCCTCCGGTCATCTTAAGTCACTTACACACTTCATATAGTGGCACTTACACACTTCACTTAGTCACTTCATATAGTGGCACATTTGTTGACTTTCATCTACTCCATTTATAACCGTAACATATGTTTATTCATTGATATATGTTGTTAATGGAAATAAAATATAAAATATAAAACTACATGTTAAAAAGTTAAAAAAATAATATTTAAGTTACTTTGGGTCATTTTAAGTTACTTTGGCTCAAAAATTGAAAAATTGTGGGGGGGGGGGTAGCAATAATTTGACAATAGAATAGACAAATATAAATACAAATAGAATTTCACTCAATATGTTATGATTTCCTTCTGGAATTTATTTGTTAAATGTATTTATCTTGTGTAAGCGATTCGTAAATCCCAACAAAGGGCTGTGTTTTGATAGGAACACACCGGACACACATGGACTGGACATTCTGCACCCCATAATTTTAAATTTTTCAAGCATACTTTCAATCAATTCTTCATAATTATCAGCTCTGTTGTTTCCGAGAAAACCATTACAACTCCTTTAAGAATCTCCGAGGCTTGTTTTTCATAAGCATTGAGGAATTATGTGAAATCATAACTGCTCATTACTTGTTTTATTTGTGGTCCGACAATAACACCCGCTTTAACTTTAGCTCCAGATAATTTGGGAAAAAAATTCCTTTAAATATTCAAAAGCTTCAGAATTTGGATCCAGAGTTTTCACAAATTGCTTCATTAGACCCAATATTATATGTAACGGCGGCATCAATATATTCTTAGGCTCTACATATATACCATAAGCAAAGGTGACAGGGGTATTTAGTATACCCGCTTTACATTCCCATCAGAAAATCAACCATCTTAAAATCGCCTATTACTGGCCAATATTATTCTGTATATTTTAACTTTTCCAGTACCATTTACACACTAACGTAACTTTCCTTAAGCATTACAGAATGTGCTACTGGAAAACTAGGAAATAGGTTTCCGTTGTGAAGAAGAACTGCTTTTAAGCTTTTTGAAGAGTTATGCATGGTATGCATGGTATTCCAATTTCCAACAAATCAGTTATTATAGTAATAAAGGCCGGCTTTGGTGAAAAAACATGAAAAAAATTTATGACGCTCTCTTTAGTCAGTTATTTTCACATCATCTTCAAGCAAATTCCACTGTTTCAATCATGAACCTAAAATCTTTACTTTATTCTTGGGTAGGTTTGGGTCTCATACTAAATCATTAAATTCTGTTGACCTGCTGAAATGTGGTCTAAAAGTCTGCGACTTTTTCATGAATTCACTACTATCGGTGTTGGTAAGCGGTGTACTAGATTCTGTTGAACTTTGCGACGATTGAATTCCGAAGTTATCTAATTCTGAACGAGATTGAACGGGAAAAGTTTTACCATGAGGTATCGGAGAAGACGTTGAAGGAAGATCGGGATAAAAAATATTTTCAGAATTTTTACTAGATTGACGCTTACTTGGATTAACGATACAAAAATAACAGTCTTGCGTATGACCACTAGGTTCCCTCCAAAGTCTTGGCACTACAAACTTCAGGTATCGTTTTTCTCCTCGATACCAGGTTAGAAATAATGAAAACAACTAGTGTAATGTTTTATGCATAAAAAAATAAGAAATACTAAAATAGAATATTAATATGTTCGACATTTTGTAAATTTTAAAAAATTATTTTTTACCTTCTAAAGTATTTTTGCAATTAACACAGGCAAAGTGTGGTACCCAATTTTTATCTAGATTCCGGATTTTGAGGATAAAATACGCTTCATAAGCTTTACAAAGCTTCAAATTGGTTACCAAAAAAAATTTATGTTTCTTACTTTAATAAATTCACCGCAAATAAAACAGAATTAATCAACATCCTGTTTACAATGTCTTGGCGCCATTTTCTAACTTAGTAATGCACAAGGGCGATTGTTACAGCTGTGATGGACAAGTAAACACTCACTACTTTGCCCTTCATAAATAATATGCAATTTGGTATCAGGTTAATCAAAGTGCTGCCATTTGTTACTCATTAAATCAATCAATAAAATCTTCAAAACTTGGTTATCGACGTAAATCAGACAGAAGCAAACTCTAAAAGCTAAAAATGGAAATTTAAGCGTTTTTCTATGTCTAGAATCAGAATTCAAGCATTAGAACAGAAACACAAAAAAAAATTGTCGATCTGTGTTATCAATCGAGTATCTCATGACTGCTTTCATTTCCGGTCTGGGGTATTCTTATTCATCACTCATTACGATGCACTTGTTTTTATTTCATTTTACCGTAGCTCATTTTTTATTTCACCGTAGCCCTGTTTCACCGTAGCCCTGTTCTTGACCGACCATTTTGACTTCATAATCACATTGTGTTTATCTTAATTCATATTCGTGAATTGTAAATTCGCATTTAACGGTACTTTAATGACGTCCATACCACATTGAAACAACAGAAAAGCTGATATTATTTTGCCGAGGCCAGAGATATTACACGGGGTACAAACGTAGGACATTTTACGATTCAACAGAAAACAGACTGGAGCTGAGGCTGAAACAATAGGGCCGTTGGGACGGAGAGGAAGATGTTTACGTTCTCAAGGTTGTCATACACATACATCCTAGAATGCGTCCGTATAAATAGTGTTTTGTGTCTAACATGATGTTTTAGGCTTGAATCGTTTCTACAAACACATATTTATAGAAAGCTTGTCCGAAAGACACTGTGATTGTAGCGATACAAAATTAGGTACTTATCAAAAATTTCCATTATATTTTTCTTCAAAATAGTCTATTTGTAATTGAAATTTGCATGGAAATGGACTGCATATTGGAAATCGTGTGAAAATGCTTTTCCCTGGTTGAATTTTTTTTAAATCTCAGAACTGTTACAGATCCCCGTGGTTATGGGGCATTTTTAATGTTCTCAATGTCATCTTGAAAGATTGGAGGCCATTTAAATTATTCGCCTCACTATTATAAAGATTTTTTTTACTACTACTGACTCACTACTACTACTAAAACTACTTATTGAAAAAGGAAATGCTCTGATTAAATGAATACAAAAATGTTATGCTCTTAGACAAACAAGAAAAGCATAAAAATACAGTTTTCTGAAGAACTTAAGACAAAAATCAGACTTCAAGAACCAGTGGTTGTCAAAGGCAATGGAAAAACAGGCATATGCAGATAAACACAATGCAAGAAACTTCTTCCTAAACGTTAGAGGTATTTTTCGAGCGCAAATAAACAACATTGCACCGGTAGGAAGGTGTTGGTGGTAGTCAAGTCAGTGTTGGTGCTCACAATCACTACCATAGAGGGTATATAGGACAGATAGAAGAAGCGTTTCGAAAATTTGCTAAACGCTAACTCAACGGCTCATGAAAGAGTATTGGAGCTCATTCCAGGAAGACCTGAGCATGGACGAAGAGGTCACCATGGACGAGGTAGAAGCGGTAATCCGAAAGCTAAAAAATGGCAAAGTTGCAGGCATGGATTTAATATCAGTGTAGTTATTTGACAAAATAACAATGGAATAAAGTATTTTTCAGAATATTAAAATATTTTTGTATGATTTTTTTTTGCATCATAAAGTCCAGAGTATAAAATACAATTTTTTGTTCAGAGTGGGCCAGGGGATATTTCTTTGTAGGCAATAATTGTTTGTTTTTTTTAATTATTGTTTAGTATTCGAGTTTTATTATTTTATATTGTAAATACAGTTAGATAAAGAAGTATCTGAACAACGATGAATATCTTTCCTTTATTTTGTCACTCTACAATGTTTTAATATTATAACAGGAGAGATTATCCATTAGTTGCTCTTTTATATCAATGACAATATCAGTAGCAATATCATTATAAACATACTCCACGACATAACCTGTCTAGTGGAGAAAGCAGAAAATGCCATAGGACTTTAGAGATGCTGGCATTGTAGCTATTTTTAAAAAGGGCGATAAAGTTGACTGTAACAATTATCATGGTTTATCATGGCTGTCTGTTGCTGGAAG
Organism: Cosmopolites sordidus; assembly: GCA_031761425.1. Classification (NCBI taxonomy): domain Eukaryota; kingdom Metazoa; phylum Arthropoda; class Insecta; order Coleoptera; family Curculionidae; genus Cosmopolites; species Cosmopolites sordidus. Next base: position 20,327 of record JARFXV010000305.1, read on the forward strand.
ATAGCTAGTCTGGCTAGAGGTATTTCTATTCACTGCTGCCAGAGAGTCAGTATGAATTTAGAGCAAGCCGTGGAATAGTACATATAATATTCTCCTTATGTCAGATACCAAAATAATGCCGAGAACAAAATTCGTGATATTTGTAGATCTGACAGTATTCTAGCCCTCATTGTGCCAGAATCATCCAAGTAAAAATTAAATAATTAGGCGGGAAAGTAGTTTCTCACTCATTTCCTGATGCTGTATCATCAGATTACCATCTTTTCAGATCTATGGAACATTTTCTTCGTGGAAAATATTCCCTACTGCGACAACTACTAAAACTGTATTCGAAGAATATTTTCATTTAAACTCATCCTCAATCATTATAAAAAGGGTATACAAAGTTTGTTAGTGACATATGTGAAGATTGTCAAAAACGATGGAGAATATATTACAGTTTAAAAGTGGATTAACTCTTAAATTAAATAAACCTGTGTACAATTTAAAAAAACTACATTATTTTTGTTACTTATTACATAATAATTCATCATTTCTGGGCAATTATGTTACAATGTTATTTAATTTTCTCAGTTATTCACATTACCTATCACGATGCACAATTTTCTCACGTAATTAAGCTTTACTAAATGCTCCTCCACAATCTTCAGATACGGCTAATCAGTATCGATTAATGCTTCAATCCAAATTTAACTTTTCAGATGAGATGCAAGCCAAGGAGAAACAAATCTATTTAGTTGAAATGAATAATGTATATATCCTTATTGTTATAATATTTTAAATATTTTAATTAATAATTTTAATTTAATAATTTTAAAATATTTTAAAACGTATATGTATTGTTTTAGTTAAAGCAGTATAATTGTTTACCAGTGTGTAACAGTGTTTAAGAAGTATGTTTGTCATTACCAGAAAATTTGTGAAGAAAACCCTAAGATAATCAGTAAAAAATAAATCAAGCTTTTAGTTAGAAAATTTTCATCCAGTTGAATCACAATAACTCTAATTACTTGCGAGATATTTATACGAATTTCGAAAAACAAGCCATATTACTAAACTCTAAGAGATTGATCTATATTACGGTCATGCTAGAGTGCATGTTGAGCAACACAAGATTTTTCAATTCTCCCATATTTAATACGGGCTATATGTTCTTTAGATCTAGATAACATGGATCTTTTTTTTTAAAATGTGTACACGGATCTTTTAAAAAAGTTATTCGGTGTTTAGTTAAAACACCGAAGGTTCTAATATAAGAATTGAACTACAAGCCACAATGTTTTCTGTTAATCAAAGAAAAACATAATGCATAGTGCTATATACTAAGTGACATAGAAAAGGTAATACCCAGTAAATGTTTTTGTATTTTAATTATATCTTGTATGCTTGTTTCTAACGACCTTAGAAATAAATGATCAAAATTTCAGCCATAGCAACGAAGCATTTGTTCGTATAAAAAAGTTTTTGGCATTATCACTTTTTCCTTAAAGATACATCATTTGAGTAACTTTTACGATTTGAGAGTGATTTGTTTTAATGCAGTTTAATTTCTTTAAAAAAGGTATCATGCTTAGAGTACGTAGACGTGCAAATTTTCGCCAGTTGACACAATTTGAGAGGGGCCGCATTGTAGGTCAATGAGAAACCGGATTATCATTTCCGGAAATTGGAAAAAGAATGAATAGGATTGTTCACAAAGTGTTGAGAACTTGGCGAGCGTGGACTGAACAAGGTCGACAACAACGAGCTAGAGGCACAGGTCGCCGTCCACCCACGACCGAATTCCATTAGTGCCGTCTTCGGCTTTTGGCCGTGAGAAACCGTTTTTCAACTTCAAAGTCAATTGCTAACCAATGATACGAAAAACATGGAAGGTTAATTGGAATGCGAGCAATCTACCACAGAATCAGATATTTTGGGCTCGTTTCTTACATACCATATCTGGCTTTACCTTTAACGGCAGAACATCGGCGCCAACGGCTGGAGTGGTGCAGAGAAAGACACCAGTGGGTTGCAGAATGGAATCGTGTTGTTTTAAGTGGCGAGTCCCGCTTCTGTATTGATGGTCATGACGGTGTAAGAAATGTAAAAAGATATCGCGGAGAACGGAGAAATTCGGAGTTCTTCATGAAGAGACACGTATATCGCACAGTGGGTGTTATGGTTTGGAGTGCCATCGCACATGGTAGCAGGTCACTTCTAGTTTTTGTCCGAGGTAGTGTGACGGCATAGTAGTATGCCAAAGAAATTGTAGACCCCCATTTGTTACCCTACCTTCGAACACTTCCAAATCTACTTTTCCAGCAGGATAATGCACGCCCACACATAGCACATGTTACTTTACGTCATTTTGAAGGAGCCCAAATCAATTGCTGCCAATCAAATACTGCTTCGGTTACCGAGGTCCCTAAACCTTTGCGCAATAGATCATGTGTAGGATATCATAGGTCGAAAATTGTTCAGATTGCCACAATATCCACAGACGTTGAAGGCACTACGGGTTGAAATTCAAGTAGCATGGGACACTATAACTCAAGATGAAATTGATCACCTAATAAAATAAATGCCATGTAAGGTGCCTCCATGAATGTATACGAAGTGGAGGTCGATCCACCCATTACTGATTGTAGCTCCCTAGCTCGTAGTAATTGAATCTTCAAATATTAATCAATTATACTGTTTAACAATAACAATAATTCAATAGTAACAATAATAAAATTAATAACAACAATAATAATAATATAATAATAACAACAATAATAATAATTAATAACAACAATAATAATAATAACAACAATAATAAAATAGTTTTTAAACTTTTATCATTATTTCTTGGAGTTCCTATTTCTATATCACTTACTATGTTTATCAACCAGATTTAATGAACTATTTTGTCATCCTATTTGATTTTATTCAACAACGGTTAATCAACGAAAGTTACACAGTGAATTAAAAGTCCAGATGGAAAAATACATTATATAAATTTATTCATCCATATATGTTTTAAGAAAGTTTGCCAGTAGTACACGTATCATCTGCAAAGAAATTTAATATTTAATTTTTATGCAGAATACAACCCACACGTTCTTTTCATAGACCTATATCTCATCAATTTCACCTATTTTAACTCAATAATCATCTGGTGTTGGGCACTGTGTATTTTCAGTAATGTGTTTTATTTTTTTAGAGGCAGAATTGCCTGTGTAAATTAAAAACAAAACGAAGCATATCTTAACTACCAATTTATTTTTAATATTGTTGGTAGTTTTTAATAAGAAAAACAATTCTGGAACTGGAAAGCTTATCGATTACATACAAGATTAAAAATCTTCTTTATCGGTCTCCACTTAGTATATTGCATTTGTTCTAATTTTGAAATTAATTTTTTCGTAGCCTCATTCTCGACTGGTGGTCTTGACTTCATAATCACATTATGTTTATCTTAATTCAGATTTACGAATCGCAAATTCGTATTTGATGGTGTTTTAAAGGCGTTCCTACCACATTAAGGCAATAAAAAATGAGCTATTTTTTTCCGGCACGCAAAATATTTTATAACCGTATAACCGCAGAATAAGCTATGATTTGATAAAAAATTGGTCTAAATATTAAAATGTGCTTATACATGGAATGCAGTAGACATATCAAGATAAGTGGAGATGTACGAAGGTCATTCTGATGCAGAAAAGGACCCAATATGATCAGGTGAAGATAATATTTGTTTGATAACAGTTGCTTGTTTGTGACGATCGAGTAGCAAACTAGTTTTGGCACTAAAGTTTGTCCCTTGAAAGTACTTTATTTTATTGGGTTAAATTACGATGGGCGTAAAATAGATACTGGACTGCACGCTGTTAAAGAACCACAATGTTTGCTATGCTGTGTATTTTTGCATATCATATCATAGCATATTATTTATGCTATGTATTTTTGCGAGCCAAAATATAGCTGTATGTCAATCAGTAATATCAGCTGCAATGTCACGCAATAAATTCCAGCAGTTTATGTGCTTTCTAAAATTTGACACACTTTGAAAGAAGAGAAGAAAGAAAACGTATTGGTAAGTTAGCTCCAATCAAGAATGTTTTCGACAGTTTTGTATCAAACTGCAAGAAGTCATATAATCCATCCGAATATATATGCGTTGATGAACAATTGGTCCCATTCCGACGCAGAACTCCTTTTAGAGTTTACATCAAAAATAAGACGTACAAATGTCGCTCGAAAATTTGGGTCTTGTCTGATTGCGAGTCCTCATATAGAGCAAATATTTAGGTTAGTTTTTTTTTATTTAGGTTAGTTTTTACAAAAAAAAACAGGAGTACTTATTAATTCTAGAATTTTATATTTTTAGGCAAAGAAGTGAATTTACCAGAGAGAGGTCAAGGAGAGAGGGTAGTTATAGATCTAGTAAATCATTGATCTGAAGGCTACGGAATTACTACAAATAAGTTCTTTACCAGTACTGAATTAGCCTATAAACTATTAGAAAAAAGTCTTACCTTGTGTGGTACCTTTCCAAGGAGTTACTTCCTGCCGACACAAAAAAGATTTACAAGTATGTTTGTTTTTATGAAAAATAAAACCTTAGTTTCCTATATACAAAAAAAAAATCAGCAGTTCTTTCTATATACGTACTTTCTATATCTGACAAAGTGAGTGGAGAGGAACCTAATTATAAACTAGATATTATTTTACACTACAATCAAAGGGTGCAGTGAATACAACATATACATTGGCAAATAAATTCAGTACAAAAAGAAAAAGTGGGTATATATATACTAGAGAAAAGGGATTATATGTATTTTGGATGATAAATAATCCTTTGGATAATAGAAAACAATGTTTTTGTTGGAACTAGTGCAACAGTTGATTAGAAAAAATATAATTTTCAGATACAACCATGACAGGTTATTGCATTCCATAATAAAACAACATACAATAGCTATTCTACCAGAACTAAATGTAAGCGACGAACAATCTGCGCCAATAATGCCCAAACAGGGGAGATGTTACTTATGCAACAGAAATAAAGACAGAAAATCTCCAAAGTTTTGTATGCGGTGTAACGAATATGTGTGTCTAAAGCTGGGTCCACACCAATAAAAATTTGCGTCAGTCTAGAATTTGCTACATTCAATGTGTTTGAATTATCTGGTGGAAAACAGATGGTTCGTGTGCGCGCTGTGTGGTAAAAATACAGTCTGCACAACACAAATTTTTATTGATGTGGACCCAGCTTAAAACCCACTTGGTATTTAATGTAAGTTTTTACCCTAGTGTTTATGAAGGTTAATTTCTATAACATATCTTACTCAAGCATATAAAACTTTTTGCCTTTACTGTACTGGGTTTTCTGAGTCAATATATATAAACGGAGACAACAAGAAAAACCCCAAGTCTACAGAGAAATTCTGGGCAGCACTAGAGAAGGTAATGGCAAAGGTCCCAAAGGATGACGTCAAAATTTTACTGAGCGACTTCAACGCACAAATCGGTAGAGAAAAAATCCATCAGAAAACAGTAGACAAATTCCCAGGTCATAAATTTACCTATAAGAACGGCACAACACTCATCGAACTATGCCAACAGATTAACCTTAAGATCATGATAATATTCCTAAGAAAATCTCCACGAAAATAGAAGACATGGAGATCCCCTCTCAACAGATTGGAGAATTCCAAATAGACAACGTTGCGAACTCATACCCACAACAAAGATAGATCCAAGATGTGCAAGTCCGCAGGGGCGCGAACATTGACTCCGAAGTACCACTACGTAACACGAATCAAAGTCAAGTTCACCACAAGGAGTACAACACTAAAAATTCCCAGAAAGTCAACAGCTTTTTGATGTGACTAGAAAACAGACCGCAAAGGTTATCAGGCAACTAAGAGGAAGTACATGAAGGAACAACTAGACCCTATAAAAGAGAATTTCCGCAATTATAACACGAGAGACTTTTATAGGACTTTTGCAAGAGAAATCCGTAGATACACACCACAAAATCTTTGCTTCAAAAAGCAGAATGGGAGATTAGAGCAATCTCAAGGAAAATTGTATCCATACCTATTCAGAATTACCACCACAAACACAGGAAGAAATCCACAGGCACATACGCAAATTAAAGAATAAAAGATTATCCGGTGAAGATGGTATCACCGCGGAACTATTGAAAAACCTCGGACCAAACTCACTGCAGGAACTTATGTAAATTATCACGAACAGTTGGCAAACAGAAAAATTACCAGATGAAACAACTACAGAAGAATCTCCTTACTACAAGTCACATACAACATCCTCTCAGCCTGCCTTCTCCAAAGAACACAAGAACAATTAGAACAATTAGAATCGTTGGACGTAGTCCAAAGAAATTTGACACTGCATAGATAGAGTTATAGCTAACAAAAGAGGTCACTATGTATGATATTTCTGAATATGAGGTTAAAAAGTTCTTTGTCTTACAGAATTTACCTTTGTTAACGAATATATATATATATATATATATATATATATATATATATATATATATATATATATATATATATATATATATATATATATATATATATATATATATATATATATATATATATATATATATATATATATATATATATATATATATATATATATATATATATGTATATATTGATTGATTGATTTGTCCGTCACTTTGTGATTGTTCATTTTTTAAATCGAATAAAACAATTTATCTGGACATTTGTAGAAAATCTGGAGTTTATATGTTATGTTGCAACCAGTGCAGTAGCTACTATGTGGGACAAACCGGCTGACATTTTCAGACCAAAACACAAATCTGGGTACATATAAAAGAAACAAAATTCTAATTATGCGAACTATTTCATAGATACCGGACACATATTTCCCGAGATGACAAATTTAAAAGTTTTACTTTCAGTGCTAAAAAGGAAAAAACTAAACATTTTAGGGGCGATTGAAATTTGTAAATATAATAAAGACCCTTCTAGACAGTTATTAAACAATCAGACAGATATCCGAAATTTCCCACTATTTAAAATATTGTAAAAATTAACCCCAATTAGAGTGTACAATTAGGTACCTAGGATAAACAGCTGTAATACCTTAGTTTTAAATAGAAAAAATCTATGTAAGCATATTAGGATCGATGTATGTTGAAGCTACAGCGATAGTTCACATTGGTGATCTTAATGGTGGAATTAATCTAGAGAGGGATGTATGACACAATATGACCTGTTCTTTTATTAGCCTCAGGATCGTGGAAGGAAAAGCTCAGGACGCTTCGAGTTGGAAACAGTCTGGGGAGACCTTCATCCTGCAGAATTATTCATTACGACTATACAAGAGTTCATGCGTTATTATCGATCCGAAGAGAAGAAAATACTTAAGCCTTAGCAGATATTTTTTACCTTGTTCTCTATATTTGCTGAATTTAGTATAGGTATATAAAAAAAAATATTGTCAACTGCACTCTAAAACAACGAAGCCAATAGGTTCGCTAACCCTATACATATTGCAATGTCTAGTGGTGAAAGACATTCAACTGAAACTTGACATTATTATGACCATCCCTCGTATGAAGGAATTTTTATTTTAAATTAAAAATCAAGCAAAAAAGATGAATTTCAATTAGTTCAGTGAACAAAACAAGAAATAAACCGTCACCAAAGTTATAAAAACAGAACATTGAAACAAAATCAATGTCGAGGAAAATTAAAATAACGGATCCGTTCTTTCCTTTCGCCCTGAGTTGTGACGCTGAACGAGCCAGCAGCCGCAACAACCAGACATGGACTAACAATAACTCCGGATCAATTCACGTGTAACGCACCCAGTTGAAAATATCATTCAAATTCGTTCTACACTGATTACCTTTCACTGAACCTTTCGGTTTTCGAAGGTGTGGAAGTAATAAGTCATATTTCCATATCGAGACACTGTCCGTAGCGGTGGCGATTCTTAATGTAATAGTTTTGATTCTTCGGTGGAGATTTTGTTATTGGGAATATTTCATTAAAAAATATATGTGTTGTACCGCGGCGCTAAATAGTTGTTACTAAATTAACAGGATGTATAATAAAATATAAGATTTAACGAATATTTTTATTTCACTTTATTTAATACATTGTACAGCTGTTCGACCAGTCGACCATATTTAAAAAACTATATAATTTTATGTAAATATTTTTTATTATAAGTATTTATTAAGAGTATTTTTTTTATCTATACCAGAGCATTCTATATTTTATTCTGCATTGGATACAATTAGTAATTTTTTCATTATTGAAAATTGTATGTGTATGTTTCATGAATAAAATATCTAGGATGAGATTCTTGCAAATTTTTGGCATGTTTTGCAAAAATCTACTAGCGGAGACTGAACTATTCCTAGATTTTTAAGATTCATAAATCAATAAAAGGTTTAAATTTTGCAAAAAAAAAAATTTACTAAAATAACACAGATTATAAAAATTGTAATAGGCCAACAAAAATTCCGCGATTAGCGGTATCGGACACTGATTGAGCATATGTAATAATAATATTTAGCTTAACAGGGCTAGTGGCCATTGGCTTCGACTTTGTTGTTTTTTCTGTTTTTCACAACTTTTCTGTTTTTTTTTCTTCCAAAGCATCATTCTTCTAATCCCTGACTCCTACTTTCCTCAAATCATTCATCACCTCATCCAGCCATTTCTTCCTCGGTCGCCCTCTTCTTCTCTTTCCCCCTTCACCTCTCATCGGTATTCCTTTAATTCATTTCTCGCCGGGTATCCGCGCTAAATGCCCCAGCCATCTAGCTCTCTGCGCTCTCACCGCCTGAACAATGTTTGGTTTTTTGTACAGTTTTTTCTCTTTCTTTTGTTCTGAACTTTAATTCCTCCAAAATTCCTCCTTAATATTTTACGTTCCCAAACTTCCAGCTTACTTTCCTCCTTTTTCCCCATTGTTCATGTCTCGCACGCATAGGAAACCGTGGATCTTACTAGTGTTTGGTATACTCTTACTTTTGCTGCTATTGTTATATTCTTTGCGCTTAAAATATTTGAAAACATTCCTGCGGCTTTGCTTCCTTTCGCTAGTCGTTTCTCTATTTCCTTCTCTTCATCCCCCTTATATGTTAGTGTTACTCCTAGATATTCAGTGTGTTCAAATTAATCTATCATATATTTCTTATTTGCTGCACAATCAATGACTAAATTAGGGGACAGTCCTCTGGTACTATCTTTCATTACAGTATATTTGATCTTGTTCTCGTTAGACCATATTCTCTAACCTTGCCTTTCTTTCCAACATCTTAAATACCTTTATTATATCTTCCTTGGATCTTGTCATTAATACAATGTCGTCGGCATAGGCTAAGCATTGGTGTTTGGTATCATATATTAACCCCTTGGCATTAATGCTACACTCCCTCAAAATCACTTCCTGCACTAGATTGAACAGAACTGTGGACAGTGGATCGCCTTGTCTCAGTCCTTTCTTTACAGCGAACGTCTTAAACATTGCTCGACAATAACTTTATTTTCTGTTCCCCTGACAGCCATCTCCACCTACTTCCTCAACTTTTCTTGGGACTCCCAACTATCTCATTGCTTGGAACACTTTTTCTCTGCTAATGGAGTCATATGCTTGTCGATATTTAAAAGGTATATACAAAAAAGTGTGTTTAAAAGATATATAGTTAAATAATAGTGTTATAGAAGATAAACTTGATAGTGATGTTATCGATGGATTAGTTGAAGTTAAATATTATAATTAGAGAAATGAAATGAGTCTAGCGCTAGGACTCTGTGATGACACATTGACAAGTCCAAAACCGATGTTATAATTTAGAAGATAATACAATAGGATGAATCGCAATGTGATATTATAAATAGTTTAGATGTAATTAATAATACTAACTGAGTCATCGTAAAAGCTGTTCTAAAAGCCTGAAAGATTTCTTACCAGAACCAGTAACCCCTAAATATAAAGGAAAAAGATTTGCTAAACGGAAATCATATGTTGTTTTCTCCATAAAATTTAATTTAGAGGAAGAAAAAAATTAAACCAAATGAAAAAAGACTAGAAAAAAAAGGATGCCCAAAAACAACAAATTTTAGAAAAAAACAATTAAGAGGAAAACTTGAAAGAACAAAAAAGTACATAAATTTACAAAAGCAGTAGGAGAAGGAACAAAAAAAAACAAAAAATAGAAAGAAAAAGAATGAAGAAATAAAATTAAAAAGAACAAAATGTTTATTTATCTATCATAAAAATTACCAATTCTATGTTTGATTTGTTTCTTTTATTGATATGTTTGTTTTCTGTTTGATATGTGAAGAATAAAATTAATTTTTTTAAAGTAAAACACCATATTTTATTTCCGTTCAGTTTCTTTCCTTTGACTCATTTTAAGATATTATTAAAAATTATAATCTCCAAATGTACGGAGCGTTTGATATATCCCGCGTCATGTTTTTCGTTCGCCTCGCGAATACTTATTTTGATTTGGGATTTACTACGTGTGTATGCACTGAGTAGTACTTTTTAAATAAAAATAATCAACTTTTAATTGCAAACATCAAGGTGTCTGATTTGAAACAGTTAATAATGACTAATTTAAGTTTGGAGAAAGTTGAATTAAAAACTAACATCGTCCTACGCCCGTATTGAATTTGAGTCAAATTCAAAAAGAATGTAAAAATAGCAAAAAAAATCTTCAGCAGCACTATTTTCTCTTACGCCCTTTCACTTTAAAAACCCACGAGCCGCCACTGGTAATTATGCATTTCAGAATGTCATCATCAAAAAATGCATTTCTTCAGCTACGATACTTACAGATACGATAAAATACAGATACAGATACGATAAAAAATCTGTGTTTTCGAAACAAGTTGAGCAGACACACCCAACAAGCCTAAATTGTTCTTCAAAATAACTGGTGGCATAGCGTTCAATCAGGCAGCACAGCATCTAACTGCTGCAGCATCTGCCAATATCTAATACATCTTCAGTACAAGTTTGAACTCTCTAGAGTTACTTACTCCCTAGTAAGATGAACCTTGCAGCGGAAGGTCTTCCATAACTGATGAAAATGTTCATAGAATTCAGGATCTTGTGCGTTTTGATCGTCAGTTGGCAGTCAGAATAATTGGAGAAGGGTTGGATTTAACTCAGAGACAATAAGTTCATCAAAAAGTTTGTTCATCTCAGAAAATAAATAATAATAACCGAGAGCTAAATGTAAAGGAAATGGAGGTTATTCAACATTTTCAAAATCTGACTTGAAAAATGAAACGCAATTCTTGGTGAGCTGGGGTGTTAGCCTAATAAACAAACAAACGTTTCGGTTCAATTTTCCTGAATAATAAATACATCTTCACTATAGGTTCTGCATAATATTAATTGACGGTTGACATGAAGTTTACCTGCAAGCAATGAACCCTTATCCCACCGTTTTATACTTTATATTTTTCACTTTGAATTAAAGTAATAATGACTCATTTCATCCACATTATAAATTTATCCAACAACTTTCCCAGATTTATAATAATTATCGATAAATTCTACTTAGCTACGATTTGAGGAATAAATGGCAATTTTACCACATTTTTTAATGCTGATTAAAGATTGCTATGTCAAGGACCATAATTCGTGAAAGCATGTTATTTCATACGTAAATCTATATAACTTTTATACGTCTTTTACTCTCAATTCTTTAATTGAAGTCTGTTGTGTGATACACTAAACTCAAAGAGTTTTACTACTAAACACCAAATCAGCTTTATTTAAATAGATTGAATCTATTCCTGTTCACCCTATCACAATTGGCGAAACGAGCATTAAGAAATTTAAAAAAAAGTGATTTGGTGTTTAGTGTTAAATCTTCGAGCTTAGTTTTAGTCTAAGGAATGTATTTTATTTAAAAATAATGTGGAATGTATTTTAGATTTATAGTTGACGCAGCCCTGTAAGAGAAAAACACTGATAGTGTGAAGCAATTTAAATTGTTTTACACATTTTTCGATACCACAATATTCAGGTACAAAAAAACATTTTTTTCACAACAGACATTTGTTGGAATTACTGTAAGGCTGCGTTTAATTGGTACCAGAAAAGGATTCGATACGAAGGCCTCGTTATAAATGGTCATGTTTATCTCTTTTTTTCAGATGAAACTTATTGATGAGAGATCTGTCCATCAGGTATTTATCAATGTAATTAAAACGATGACGTTGCAAAGAAACTTAATTATTTTCATGTTAAGTAATTATTATAGAACGACGCCGAGGAAAAATTTTTATCATTTCCTGTTGCAAGTTGCAGTTGTTATTTAAAAGTGCGTTACATTGTCGTAACGAGGTCTGTTTAGCAGAGAAATCGATTGATATCAGACATAACCTGGAATTAAAACTAAACGGTTTTTTTTTCATCAAAAAAGAAACAGAATGGACCTACAATATTACCTACATAAACACTTTTGTAGAGCGATGATAACATTATTAGTTTGTAATAAAAAAGAAAAGGCTGCCCTAGAGGGGCTCGTATTTCTGAGAATGAAGAAAATGAAGCTGAAATGGGCTAAATGTTGCAGGGATATTTACTAAAACAGATGAAGGTTTTTTTGGCAGCAACTAGACGATAATGTGGTTATAAATATGGTTCCAGCTTTTGTGGCAAGCAGCAGAGAACACCGCTTGCCACACTGACAACAATTGAGTTAGTACTCCAAACACCAGCATCAATTAGTCAGTAAGATCTTGTGTTTTAACAGCGTGCATCTGTTTTTCACGGGATTATCTAAAATACAAGATTTTGATTAAATTAATAAGTGTAGTACACTTCCAAATATCAGACCACACAGAAAAATTAAGTTAAGGTTAAGTTCAGGCTTGTTTGTTTGGTCACAATTATATGACCTACTTTTAATGTTTTTAGAATAGTAATTCTTTTTATTTTAATATACATTTTCTGTTAGTAAAAATGAAAAAACAGTATCCCGGCAAAACAGTTCTGAAGATACTCAACACTAGACAGCTCCAGGAAAGACTTCATGAGATACTGCATGTTTTTGAAGCCAAATATAAACAATTCGGAGCTCCTTATAATGACAAAAAGAAGGAATACAATAAATAACTTAGGGATATGAAAAAAGATTTTAAAAAAATTAAAGAAACCTCTCTCAGAAATAACAAACTTGAAATTGAAGGTGATCCTGAAAAAATAGTAGATGATTTTAATACATATTTTGTAAATGCCGCATCAGTACTACTCAGTGGTTCACAGCTGATTCCATTCTCCACAAAAATACAAATTTATTTACCACCGATATAGCTAAAACAGTTACACATCGGTGATTTGATTGATTGTATTAAAATGTTGAGAAATAAATATAGTGCAGACTATGATGAAATTTCGATGAATGTAATAAAATACACAATAGACCTAATATTAAACCTGTGCTTTAAAATAAATAACTCTTTTAAAGGGGGTTTATTGCCTGATCAGTTGAAGCTGACATTGGTTGATCCAATTTTGTAAAATAGGCGATCGGTGTAAAACTGAAAAATTACACTGGGGAACAATTTGAAAAATAATTTCTGTTGAGTTCGATATTTAAGCTGTTTTATACGTAAATTGACATGCTAATTCCAAAACTTTATTTAGTTTTTTTCTATCACGTCAAGTTTTTTCTCTACAGCAGTTGCGCATCCGACTAAGCTTGCCGAATCACAGAAGTCACTACTGCTCTCCTACCGACGAACCTTCTGCGACCTAGGAGTGGGGGCGTGAGTGACGTTGCGTCATCCAAAACTAGTTCGGTCTGTTACGCATGAAATGCTAAAGTACGCGGGTCTGTGTCGCTCTGATACAGTGAAGTCAAGTATACATACACAACTACAGATTTTCGTTATGTCTGCGTCTGGTAGTTCTCGTCTAAGTGCTTAAACAGCCCTGATTCATTTTGTTATATATGTGGCTGTTTTACCATCCCCATTCAACGGACAAATATTAGTACATTTGTCAGGCAAACCTACTTTGCTTATTATAAAATGAAAATAGGTGACCAAGATAAATCATGGGCCCCTCATAAAGTGTGCAAGCAGTGTGTAGAGAGTTTACGAATGTGGACGAAGAGAACACGTAATAAACTTTTGTTTGGTATACCAATGGTTTAGCGAAAGCCCAAAGATTAAGTGATTGCTACTTTTGCATAGTGAAAACATCAGGATTCAACAAGAAAAACAAACATAAAATTGGGTACCCTAGTTTACCGTCAGCTATATGCCCTGTGCCTGATTCAGCTGTAATTCCAGTGCCCGTTTTTTAAGAATTACCTTCTTTAGATATACAAGAATGTGAATCAAGTGAAGATCGCAGTGACTCCACCGACGAAGAATTCAAAGTTTCCAATGTTTCTGTTCGTAAAGGATTCAATCAACGTGAATTAAACGATTTAGCACGAGATTTGGGACTATCCAAAAAAGCATCGGAATTATTAGCATCAAGACTGCACGAAAAAAATTTGCTTGACAAAGGAGCTAAAGTCACTTACTATCGATCCAGAGAAAGAGAATTTAGGCAGTACTTCAGAAATAATGACGGATTTGTATATTGCCAGAACGTAGAAGGTTTAATGAAAAAATTGGCCATTTCTAACCATAACGCAACTGAATGGTGATTGTTTATAGATAGCTCAAAGCGTAGTTTGAAGTGTTCCCCTACATAATGGAAATTTATAAGGTTCAGTCCCAATAGGTCATTCAGTTTCTTTGCGTGAAGAATATGGCGACATAAAGAAAGTCATTCACTTGTTGCAATATAACATGCACCAATGGATCATCTGTGTTGACCTTAAAATGGTCTGTTTCCTTCTTGACCAGCAACGCTGGTATACCAAGTATCCCTGTTTTTTGTGCATGTGGGACAGCAGAGCTCGTGAGAAGCATTGGGTGCAATCAAACTGGCTGCCAAGATCTGACCTAAGACCTGGTGATCCAAACATTTTAAATCAGCCACTTGTCGACAGGAAAAACATTGTATTTCCGCCTTTGCATATAAAACTGGGTCTCATGAAGCAATTTGTTAAGGCTTTGACAATTGAAGGAGACTGCTTTAGGTATATCATTTCGGCATTCCCTAGCCTGTCATATGAAAATATAAAGGCTGGTGTGTTTGATGGTCCACAGATTCGGCAACTCGTTAAAGATGAAAATTTCACTGAAACAATGACCGAACTTGAAAGGAATGCTTGGTTGGCTTTTAAAAATATTGTTAAAGACTTTCTTGGAAATACACGAGCCCCGAATTACATCGAAATTGTTCTACAACTCTTCGGGTGCTTAAAAAAGCTTGGTTGCAACATGAACATCAAACTGCATTTCTTACATAGTCATCTTGCTAACTTCCCAGAAAATCTTGGTGCTGTTAGTGATGAACAGGGCGAGCGATTCCACCAAGATCTAAAGGTTATGGAAGCGCGGTATCAAGGTAGATAGGATATCAGTATGATGGCTGACCACTGTTAGAGCAGCAAGCGAGAATGTCCACAAACTGAACACTCCAGGAAAAGCTATAAGAAGAAATTTTTACCATAATATCTTTTATTTATATTTATATATATATACATATATATATATATATATATATATATATATATATATATATATATATATATATATATATATATATATATATATATATTGTATAAACACAATTTAACTTTTAATAATATGTTAACCTCTGTATGAATAAAATATTCTAATCTATTTGGTCAGATTTCACTTTATTTCCTTTCGTATGTACACTTTTAAGGTAAAATGAGGGGTATGCTGTAGCTTAAGAACTTGACGTGATAGAGGAAAATTGTGAATATTTTTGAATTCAGAGATGAAAAATTAGTCAAAAACAAGTCACAAATCCAAGTCAACAAAATTGCTGCTCCCCAGTGTTATCTTCCAATAAACCTACTTCTTTCTATAAGATTTTTAAAAATGTTATGTGTAATCACATCTTAAATAGCATGATTGAAACAAAGGAACTTAATAGAATCCAGATATCCAGGACATCTAGAAAGAAGATCAGCAAAAACAAACGTATTTAATGTTGCCAAGGAAATACGGCCGCCATTAGAGAACAACGAATTTCCTTTGGCATGATTCCTTATTACCTAAACCTATTACACTTTAAATTATACTATTCTTTTTGAAAAATTGTATATTTAGATTATTAGAGAACAAATATATAAATGTTTACAATTATATCTCGAAGATGGAAAACAAAAGCCTGAATTTCAGATTCGAACGATTCTGCTTGGTCAAAACAGCTTACCATTCATCTTGAAATACCACAAGAAAGCATAATAGGGCCCATATTATTAATTATCTTTGTAAATCATAACATATACTGAATAACATATACTGAAGTAAAATAACCACGTATGGTGATGATACAAATATGTTTGTGAGGAGTAAGGATGCGCAACAACTAATGGATAAAACCGTTGATTAATTAAATAATATTGATAAATGGGTTGCAAAGAAATAAATTAATACTGAATGAAGATAAAACAAATATAATAATAGGGACGAAACAATCTTAAAGAAATTGAAAATTTCATATTGAATAATACTACTTTAAATAACAATAATATGTAAAATTTTTAGCAGTAATCCTAGATTGTAATATGTCTTGGTTTTACCACGTAGAACATTTACAAAAGAAGCTGGGCAAATCTGTTTACAATCTTCTTAAAACTGTATATTTTGCTAATTTTGAAAGCCATATTAAATATGCAATGATTTTGCATAAATGAATCATTTGATCATACTTGCGCCGCATCTGTTTCAGGCTAAGAAGTTTCTGAACGACCCTCGTACAGTAAATGTCTATATAACAATAATTAAATCATTAAAAGATCAATCTTTCGTGCCAACAATTCCGGTATTAACACCAGTCTTAGAACTTCTAGACGCAGTGTATTCAATTAGTCATTTATTTGTGATTGGTTATAACGTTTCTAATGCATTTATCGCCTGATTCTAACTTTTATGCCATTTTATTATCATATTGAATTACATGCACCTTACCGCCACTTTATGTTTAAGTGCAGGAAAACAATAACAAAGTTCTCGGAACACAATATATTTATCGTGCGGCCACATCAGGTTCACTGACATTTCAGAAACAAGCTTAAAGCTCGCAAACTGAATTAGTAAAGGCGTAACATGACTCACAGTCATAATACAATCGTTATTTTATTGTTGAATTTAAATAAGTTTTATGGACAAATAGATCAATGTAATTACCGATATGTGTTTATAAAGTAGCCTTAAGTTTGCTATAAAAATGGAAAATTCTAATTTTTCGCCTATAAATTCCATAAATATTTTAGAATAAGAGAAAATAGCATATTAAATTCTACCAGTAATCTAATTAAGTATTTAATTACCAGTATTACTTCATTGATTTTTTCTTATTCTTAAGTTAATGGGGGGGGGGGGGGGGGGGTCAAAAATCACAAAAGAGAAGGAAGATCAGAAAACGCTAAAAAAATACAAGTCAAACGCTAAAAAAATACAGAGTCAAATAATGAAAGATACACGAGGGTAGAGTGAACAGAGAGATACTTTTTAAATGAAACATTATTTATTGATCGAAAATCGATTTACTTTTAAACGTAGTCTCCTTTTAGTTCGACACACTTCGTCCAATGACTTTATAATGTTTTATGCCTTCGTAAAAGTATGACCTGTCGAACTCTGCACATTTTTTCTCTTTTTCGGTGATAATTTCTTTATTTGATGTAAATTTCTTTTCAGCCAGTTATTTTTTCATGTCTCGAGAGAAGAAAATGGAAGGAGCTAAATTTGGAGAATAGTTCGGATGCGGTCTGGATTCGTAGTGCATATTGATCAATTCCTCAGTTGCAATAGTGGGCGAATGAGTGGATGAATAAATTTCACCAATAACTTGACCCATGTTTTGCTTCACTCCATTAGTCATGTGGGGATTATTAGAATACACTTTGTCACGGGGGAAGCCTCACAGGAAAAGGTTGAGGAGGGTTATATTCCATGATCTTGCAGGACACTGAAATCACCATTTCGAGAAATGACGCGACCAGGAGAATGTATCCGTAACAAATCCAAAGTTTCTCTCACCGTATCATATGCCCTGCCATTTTGTTTAAAGAATATACTATTAAGGTGCATATTATTCAATTGGGGCCATTTATTTATTTATTTATTTATTTAATCGTGTCAAAAGCATCGAAACCATATGAACAGCACAAGTTCCTTAGTTAAAATTTGTAATGATAAAATTGTATAAGACATAACATACAAAGCAACACAGAAGATAAGTACTAACAAGTTTTAGACCAGAAGCTGAATACGTCTAGCGCGTTTGGAGTAGCCTTCATGAGCTCCTCGACGGTACAAGTGTTTGGACATAGCTCGCATAGCATGAGATGGGCCCATTCGTCTGCAACCCTTCAACTGTTCATATTACTTTTCGACCTTGAAACTCCGGAGTGTAGCCTATTTAAGAATTTTCATATCACCCATACCTCTATGTGTCCTAGGGAAAATTCCTCCCTTGATATAAACTAGTCTGGGAGTGTGTTGGTAAGATTCTCCGTTGTGTGCAGGAAACTCTTTCTCAATTTGAGTCGTCGGCAACGAGCAGGTTGATGTCCGAATAGGGGATGGACGTAGACAATTTATTTTTTCCTCCGGGCTAGGGGACTGCTGCTAGGGGGAGGGGAAGTAATGTCGACAAGGCAGTAAAGTCTATTATTCGGTGTTAGTTTGAGACAGATACGGCAGGATTCGTTGAGTGGTATATCCACTTGTTCGGCGTGACTTGAGCTGTACTACACCGGGTATGCGTACTCCGCGGCTGAATAATACAAGGCCAAAGCTGTAGATCTTACTCTCCTGGATTGTGTGCCCCACGTAGTGCCTGCTAGTTTACGTACGATGTCGTTTCTAACAGTCACTTTATGCTTGGTGTTCATATAGTGTTTCCTGTAGGTAAGAGCTCTAGAGTGATACCCAGGTATTTTGGGGTTGCGCAGTACTCCCCTGGCATACCTACCTGGTTATCCATAATGTCCTCGTAGCCTGCCTCTTTCGCAGGTGGAAGGGGCAGGTTTGATTTGATTCTTGATTGGGCCATAAAAAATGTCTTAACATATTACAGTAGTGTAAAATTACCCTATGTCCCCTCCAGCCTACAATACCCACCACATTGTTAATCGAAGAGGATGTTATTGACCCAAGGTTCTTATGCACTCACTAGAGGATTTTTATTTCCCCCAATGCTAAAATTTTGCTTATACACATAATATGTAAGGTGGAAAATAAGCTTCGTCGAAACACAAAATTTTATTGCAAAATTCTGCATAATTTCTACTTCATAAGTTTGCACAATTCCAACGCGTTCTTCCGTCGTAAAGCGATCCATTAAATTGTCGGGTGTCTAGATGACACAAGCGAGATATAAAATGTCTGGATCGGGTCATTGAAGACCGATGCTAAATTTAAAACCTCAAGTGCCTATTGGGACACCTTTTACATTTCTAAACATCGCTTAGAAGGATTTATTCGGTTCCATTTTTAATCCACAGTGATCAATATCCTGAATTTTAATGATCATTTCCTCAGTAATGACTTCAAGGGGGCGTCCTGAAGGTGGAGTGTCAATCGCGCCGGTTTGACTACATCGACACTCAGTAAATTACTTATGAACTGGGAAGTGTGATGGAGTAAACTCCATATAATATTTTTTATACTTTTCTTCGATTTTCGCGGTGGTTTTTGCACTCAAAATTTAATCAACACAAGATATTTGCAACAACAAGCTTTTTTCAGTTATAGCAAAAATCTTTATCATCTGATTTTTCACTCTATCCTTGTATGAACAACTTATAGATCACCTTAATATGTAGCGTTAGAGTATATATTTCCATGACCTTCTACAAATGCATGTATTCAATGGTATACAAATAGAAAATTAGTCAAGCGGACATGCAACACAATAAAATATTTCTGATAAAAATCACATCCAATATCAAAAAATATACATAACGTCAATATTTTAAGTTTGGCTTTTAAACCACATTACCCCAAATCCCAAATCCAGTTTAATATAAAGGAATGTAATAAAATTAAAAACGCTTGACCCAGATACGAATTTTCTTTTGGAATACTGAGGAAATATAACAAAACCTTTTATGTGTGTTTGAAAAGAACGGAATAAAATTTTATGACTACGATCGGAGGTTAACAGATGAAATTCGTACAGCGAATCCATTTAAATATTGTTCATATGTGGTCGATTGGGTATAAGAGAGAAATTTATATGAAAATAGAAATTATCACACAATCACTTATATATAAACGTGATATAGGTGGAAATCACCAATTACATCACTAAATAATTAAGCGATCGCCAGTTTATATGTGATGGTTCGGCAACTACATTAATGTTAGTAGAGATGGGGGATAACCACACGACTAGCCGCATCTCGTCGAACATCAGTTCTCAATAACTGAAGTCAAGCGACATCGATTGTGGTTTAGATCTGGTCCACGGGCCAACTCGGCCTTTGGAAATGAAAATAAAATAAGATGGGGGATAGATAACGGATGATCATACGATGGCATCAAGTTTAAAGAATAAGCTAGATCTGGAAGACTTTCCCATGAGCGTCTCCGCAGTACTTTAACTTATATCCGATTACCGCTTATTGTTGCCCTTATCCTCTAGTGGCGAATGATCTTGATCATGTACATTGATGACCTTTTGTGCATAATTCATTGTTCATCGAAAAAAATATTTGGTTGATTTATTATTTATGATCGTAAATATTCATCCATCGATATGTATATATATATATATATATATATATATATATATATATATATATATATATATATATATATATATATATCATCATCATCATCATCATCATCAGCCCGCATCGATCCACTGCAGGATGAAGGCCTCTTCAGCATGCTTCCAACCTTCAGGGTCCTGGGCTCTCCTCTGCCACTCGGGTCCAATATACTTAACGATGTCATCAATCCATTGTGCTTTCGGTCTTCTTCGCGGACGTTTGCGATCAAGCGGTATCCACTCCAGGATTGCCTTGGTCCATCTGTCGTCCCATCGCCTCGCTATATGGCCTGCCCATCTCCATTTCAACTGTTTTACTCTTCCAATGATGTCACAGACTTTTGTTTGTTCCCTGATCCATGCGCAGGACTTTCTGTCTCGTCTTGTAATGCCAAGCATACATCTTTCCATTCCCCTCAGTGCCACCCGAAGTTTTTGAATTGATTGCGATGTGAGTGTCCAGGTTTCACTTCCGTATGTCATAACGGGTAGAACGCACTGATCGAATACTTTTCTTTTCAGGCAAAGTGGGAGTCTGCTCTTAAACACTATGTTGAGCCTACCAAATGCCTGCCAGCCACATTTAACACGCCGTTCCACCTCCCGGGCGGTATTCCCCTCCATGGAAATCCTCTGCCCAAGATATATAAAGCTGTGCACAATCTCTAAATCCCTTCCTAGAACTGAAATTCTTCTGTCCTGAGCGAAGTTATTGAACATGACCTGACTCTTTTTCAGGTTTATTTTCAAGCCAAATGGTTCGCCAGCCCTTTGCAGTTGTTGTATCGGTCTTTGCAGCTCCTCTGGGTCTTGTGAAATGAGAATAATATCATCTGCAAATCTAAGATAGTTTAAGTTTGCACCATTGATCTTTACACCATCCTGTTCCCAATCCAGTTTACGGAATACTTCTTAAAGGCCAGCCGAGAAAAGAATAGGCGATATTACGTCACCCTGCCGTACACCTCGTTCTATATTAATTCCCACTTCAAGATTATCAAGGTGAATTGTGGCTGTAGCTCCATCATATATCGATTCTAATAGGTTTACATAGGCTCTCTCTACACCTTGGCTAAGCAGTGCATCTATTATCGCATGCGATAATATATATATATATATATATATATATATATATATATATATATATATATATATATATATATATATATATATGTTTGTTGTTGTTGTATGTTGTCAGAATTTGCTTTTTTTACAAAAATAAATTAGGTGAGCACACTTAACCATATATATAAAGCAAAGCAAAAAATCCAAGTTTCCCAAAAACGCACATTACATTCAACCTCTTGTTGTTAGCGGGAAAACTTATCCACTTTTTCCTTACTTAGAGATGAACATTTTAAGTCCAAATTTCCACCAACACTATTTTTCAACAAAATTCGTTAAAAAATAATTTTGTTCCCACGGCCCAAAAAACCTTCCTTCTGATAAAAGAATACGGGGGATTTTTTTTTTACAAAAATAACACGTGCCTCAATACGATATAAGTTTATTTTTTGATAAAATCGTAATTTTTTGTAAGTATCTCTTAAAGTATACGGATTTGAGAAAAGATTGTACAATTTTGTAACAAACTAAATTCCCTACAAAAAAGGCCCTCTTCATTTTCTTCACAAAATTAATATATATGGAGATATTCTCAATAATAAATTCATCTCAACTCCATATAGTCAACATTTTAAGACCTACAAACGTAATTTTTTCTGAAATACAAATAATTTTGTAACTTATTAATGTCATTAATTTTATATCAGAATTAGGCACGTGTTCCCCATATTTTTCCTCAAAAGGAAGGCTTTTTGGGGCGTCGGAAAAAATTTAATCAGATATATATATATATATATATATATATATATATATATATATATATATATATATATATATATATATATATATCTGCCCAGTTGATGACGGCTTAAGGCCAGAAACCGGTCCTGGGAGACGCTTGCTGGCGCTTTGAATGACGGATAGGGGAACGACAATGCACCAACGTGGAGCGTGGGTGTATTTTCTTTGTTTTCGATACCTTTCTCCAGGAGTCTTCCTTACTTAATCATTTTTTGAACAGACCTGGTACTTACCCGAGGTGAGACGGGCCACGAACGGTCCCGCACAGTTTATCTATCGCGTCCGTTTACCACAGGATGGCAATGATGCATGTGATTAGAGACACCATTCGACATGGGCGATATATATGGTCATGGCTTTAGTCGTTTCCTGCATCTGCTCTCCGGGCGTTCAGCTTGAGCCCAGCTGATGACGGCTTAAGGCCAGAAATCGGTCCTGGAAGACGCTTGCTGCCGCTTTGGATGATGGATGGGGGAACGACAAAGCTCCAACGTAGAGCGTGGGTGTATTTTCTTTGTTTTCGATATATATATATATATATATATATATATATATATATATATATATATATATATATATATATATATGTACGGCAAGATTTTCTTGGACTGCGTTCAATGAGACAGCAGTAGCTGAGTGTCATCACACACCCAACCGCTCGGATCCACAATCTCGTCGGCGCCCTGAAGAGTCTGAACCTCGAGAGACGAAACATATGTCATCCAGTTGAAGGAATAGGTGGGGCTCCTTTCCGGTCAAGCAACCAACAAAAGTGTTCATTTAAGCGGAGACGCAGGTTGTTGTGTGTTCCACTTGAGATTGTGGAACCCAGCGGTTGGGTGTGTGATTACACTCAGCTACTGCTGTCTCATTGGACGCAGTCCAAGAAAATCTTACAGTACATATAGACGCCATCCGACGGGGAGGTCGGCGAAAACATGGGTTGTTGGCTGTGGATAGAGTCTCCCTATTCTTGATGGTATGGTATATGTCGGCGCCCTGAAGAGTCTGAACCTCGAGAGACGAAACATATGTCATCCAGTTGAAGGGATAGGTGGGACTCCTTTCGGGTCAAGCAACCAACAAAAGTGTTCATATATATATATATATATATATATATATATATATATATATATATATATATATATATATATATATATATATATATATATATATATATATATATGTTTGTGTGTGTGTGCGTGTGCGTGTGCGTGTGCGTGTGCGTGTGCGTGTGCGTGTGCGTGTGCGTGTGCGTGTGCGTGCGCGTGCGCGTGTGCGTGTGCGTGTGCGTGTGCGTGTGCGTGTGCGTGTGCGTGTGCGTGTGCGTGTGCGTGTGCGTGTGCGTGTGCGTGTGCGTGTGCGTGTGCGTGTGCGTGTGCGTGTGCGTGTGCGTGTGCGTGTGCGTGTGCGTGTGCGTGTGCGTGTGCGTGTGCGTGTGCGTGTGCGTGTGCGTGTGCGTTTGCGTGTGTGTATGTATGTGTGTGTGTGTGTGTGTGTGTGTGTGTGTGTGTGTGTGTATGTGTATGTGTGTGTTTGTTTGTGTGTGTGTGTGTGTGTGTGTGACTGTGTTGACACTGCAGGATGAAGGCTTTTTCAGCATGCTTCTAACTCTAGCAATCCTGAGCTTTCTCGAGTCCAAGATACTTAACGATGTCAGCAGTCCATAGTGCCTTCGGCCTTCTGGACTTTTGCAATCGAGCGGTATCCATTCCTGGATTGCCTTAGGTCGTCTATCTGTCATCTCATCGCCTCGCTGTATAGCTTGCCCACTTCCATTTCAATTCCCTCACTCTTTCAATGATATCATATACCTTTGTTTGTTTTCTGATCCATATGCAGAACATCCATAGCATATATCTTTCCATTCCCCTCTGGGCTACCCAAAGTTTTTGAATTGTTTGCGATGTGAGTATCCAGGTTTCACTTCCGTATGTTATAGCAGGTAGGACGCACTGACCAAAGACTTTCTTTTCGGACAAAGTGGCAGTTTATTTTCAAACGCTATGAATTATTCTCAAATATGGCTTCACACCTTCTGGGCATACTTTCGACCAGTTTCACTGCGTAATCGACGGACTGAGAGTACCAAATTTTCAGAATATTGCGGGCCAGCTGCTTCAAATGGTACACCGGTTTTCCAGCTACTTTCCTCTTTCCAATACTTGCGCAGGCGACTTCGATGTTTGGGATCACTATCTTCTGGAATCACTCATTTTTCTTTTTTTTTTAGGTTGTATTGATCAACTTTAAAAGTCCATTCTGATAAATTTCGACTATTTTTGTGACGTCGAAATTCTCGGTGAACAGTTCTTATCAGTCAAAACCGCGCCGAGAGAAACATCCCCAAACATTGAGCTTCACCGGGTGTTTGACGGTACACTTGTTGAAACCTGTATCGCAGGGGGATCAAGCATGCTTCATGGGAACACATACCTAAAAACTCACTTTATCAGAAAAAAACAACTTTGGTCCAGTGGCGATATTTGTTTTCCCCAGCCTAGGCCTTACGCTTTTCGACGTGCAGTAGAGAGAACTGCGATTTCATGAAGAGGGGCGATATTTCACGTATGCTTTTTGTAAACGTCGTTGAATCATCTTACATCTATTCCCCTTATAACCAGTTGACCGCGGGCCTGACATAATCGCAGAGTAGGAGTTTTCTTGAATAGATTGACTACCGCTTTGTCCCGCTTTTCTGTGGTTGATCGCTTGGAGGCCCAGTCGTCGTAGTAATCGTTTTTAATGTGGTTAAACAATTCATACCACTCGATCCAGTTCACAACGAAACTTTTTGACTTTTTAATTGCTTCGGCAGTCAATGAAAATGATAATTTATATCCTTTTGGGTGTTCGCAAAGGAAAACTGCCCCGAAACGCTTCGCGTACTTGGAATTCATTTTGAAATAGACGCTTCTACTTTGAGGTTTTGAAAGGTACTGAAATGAATGTATCTTTACATCATAGACCTTTGACTGTAGAAAAATAAATATTTCTTGTACTTTCGAAAAAAACGCGTACATTATCTTCTGACACAGACTATACAGTACGCTTAGCACCTAATGTATTAATATTATTAAATGCTTTGTGTAACATGTTATATCACTGGTATAGTTTCAACGGTATAATATTGTGTTAAGTCTATTTTAATGAGTAATGGAAGAAATTATATACGCTGAAGCGATAAGATATATTGGACGACTTCATAAAACAAAACGTAGCATTCGAATTTATGATGTGTCAAACGGCTACCTATAGGCAAACACTTACACCGCTCTAACTAGAGCTTCGGCCCGTAATGTTTATGGGCAGGTGTTAATTTGTTTGTAGTTCCATCTGTTTTTGCATCTGCAGCTGTTGCTGATAAGGCTGACTCGTTTTCCAATTCGAACATGTCCAATTTCAATTAAATCCATCGATAAGATTTCAGAATATTTGATTTCCAAAACTGGTTACGCCGCATCAGCGATTAAGGCTGATATATTTATCAACTGTTAATGTAAACGTTATTTTTATGGTAGGACTAGATCGAGTTTCATGACCGTTTGTACATATGTACTTATCTACTTCACGTGTTGGGACATACTTCGAATATCCCTAGATCATAAAAATAGAGCTGGTTAGAAGGTTTATGTCGAAATAAGGGTTTGTGCCCACGCGTGTAGTTCGGATATTTTTTTTTGATGCAGGTGGTTACTGCTTTAAATAAATAAAGTTATTCTCGTCATAAAGTAATGGGTTGTTCCGTAAGTTCCCGCCGTTTTCATAATTCGTTTGTTTTTCCTCCATTTTTAATTTATTTGGTCAAGTGTATATATGCATTCGAAAGTCATTTTCTTAGTCTACAAAAATAATGTCATCATTTTTCTAAAAAACTTAATTTTTTTTTACCTTTTGGCTTTTAAATTGGAAATTCCAGGCGAAAAATACTTAATTTTCCACATTTTCTACATTTCGTCTGTCGTCGTGGTCAAAAATCTACAGAAGCAGTTGGATACGGGAAAATTTTTTCTCCATATATGGAGAGGATGCTATAGCCGATCGAATTGCTCGGAATTAGTTTGCCAAGTTAAAAAATGACAATTTTGACTAGATGACACGCCCCGCTCTGGCCGACTTTCCGACTTCGACGTGGACCGTTTTAAAGCGCTTTTGAAGGAGGATGGTCATCAAACGTACCGAGAATTAGTTGAGAAAATGGACTGAAAAACTGGAGCTTGGATGCTATACAAACTCACCGACGATAACAAGGACAATCGCAGTAACAAATCTGCTCAAAATATTGTCTTACACCGAGCAACATGTGGTCACAAGAAATGATTCTTCTACATACGAGGTGTGACATGTACATACGGGACTGACGCTGTAAAATATTTTATTTTGATTTCATACATATTTACTTATTATGACCTTTAATATACACCTCTCCTCTATCCCTTCAA
The DNA here is from genome assembly GCA_031761425.1 of Cosmopolites sordidus. NCBI lineage: Eukaryota > Metazoa > Arthropoda > Insecta > Coleoptera > Curculionidae > Cosmopolites > Cosmopolites sordidus. The sequence goes on from JARFXV010000305.1 coordinate 47,524, forward strand.
CCCTCCATGCGAATATTCCATTGTTCGCAACTGTTGTTCTGTCAGCTCCTTCAGAACACGTGCCGCTTTCTCTTTCACAGTTTCAATGGAATGCAATCTTGTTCCTTTTAATGATTCAGAGATTTCACCTTAGGAAATATAGGATAATAGTCGCACGGCTCAAGATTCGGCGAATAAGGCGGATGGTCTTACACAGGGATGCTGTACTTGTCTAGAAACCTCTTGATAGACAATGCGGAATGAACTGGCGCATTGGCTTTGTGGAGAACCCATGACTTGTCCTTCCATAATTCGGGTCGTTTTTTCCTTATTCACAAGAACGTGAAGGTAGTAATGTTGATGAATAGTTTGACCTTCAGAAACCCAATGAAATTACACAATCCCATGAATATCGAAAAAAACCAATCATCATTGCTTTGAATTTTGATTTGTTCATTCGACCTTTTTTGGCTCTCGGTGAAGTTAGGCTCTTCCAGTGCATGGATTGGCTCTTCGTTTCAGAATCATAAGTAAATAATCATCATTCGTCAAATGTTATTATCCTTTCCAATAAGTTTGGGTCATTTTCAGTAGCACTGAAAGTGTCAATACAAACATTTTTGCGAGCTTCTTGTTGTGAACGTGACTTTTAGGCATCATTTTGGCACACACTTTTTGCATGTAAAAATTGTTATGTAACATTTACCGTACGCATTCTTTGTCAACTCCTATTGTTTCAACAATCCCACGAATACTTAACCGATGATCAGATCGAACCAGATTACCGATTTTTTCGATATTGTCATCCGTTTTAGACTTGGAAGGGCGACCCGGGCGTGGATCATCTTCAACGCTTAAACCATTCAAAAATACGTGTACGTGATAAACATTCATTGCCATACACTTCTTCCAATAAATTATAAATTTCAGTAGCGGTTTTTCCAAGTTTCGAGTGAAATTTCACAACACTTCGTTGCTCTGTTGTTACACTACAGTTATACGGATTTGTTTACAGAAGCGAGAGTTACTGTATTCGAAAGAGAAGGCTTCACGCTAATCAGCTGTTGGTCGCTGGCGTTTGGCGCATGCGTATTTCTTCTGCAGCAGCGTTAGTCTTAAGGAAGGTGAGAAATGATGTTTCTGCGTCAATATGAAGCAAAGAAAAAAGTGGTTGACCACAGGACATCTGCTAAAGCCAAGAGTTAAACAAGACATTCGTCCCAAGAAGACCATAATCTGCGTTTGGTGGAACTGGGGGAATCTCACGTACTGTGAAATGCTGAAGAACAAGACAGTCGACAAGGAATGTTAAAGAGATTATTCAACCGAAACGACCCGATCGATAAAACCAAGTCATCTTGCTCTCCGACAATGCACGACCTCACACAGCAAAAATCGTCAAAGAGGCCCTGAATGATCTTGAATGGGGGATTATTCCGCATCGCCCGTACTCTCCAGATCTTGCGCCACGTGACTATCACCTCTTTCGCTCGATGTTCAACCAAATCGAAGATGTAACCTTCGTCAACGATGAGGACCTCAAAAACTGGCTTAACTACGTCTTCGAGTCCAGGCCCGACAATTTCTGGCGAAACGGCATCAATAAATGTGTCGATAGATAGGAGCAGGTCAGGAACATTGATGGAGAATACATCATTAATTAATTTGTGTTTATAATTATTGCTTTTTTCAATAAAACTTTTCAATAAGAAAACGACGGGAACTTATGGAACAACCCAATATATTCTATTCTGACAAAACGATAGCAAAGAAAAACGACATTGAAATTTTATGTTTTTTTTTTTCACACAGTGCGTTCAGTATGAATAATAATAAGTGTTTTTCCAAAAAAAGTTTTGCTAAAAGACAGTTCGAAGTACATATTTGTCTTTCAATTAATTTTTTGACTTCACATATGAATAACCGAATAGTTGCTATATATGACTATTTAAAAACTTCAGACCAAATGACTATGATATTTGTCAGGTGTGATTCGTTGTACAGGTGGTGTACAGCAAAGTTTCAGATGCGTGTATTTAGTTGCTTGTTTGTGGCGATCGAATAAAGCTCAAAAATCCTCAGCATAATCTGAAAAATGGATAAAATTGAAGTTATTATAAAGCACTTTGCTTTACAGGGTTTTAACCCTCAAGAGAAGCGCTTCTGTACTTCCCAATTCAGGAGCACATGGGTATCCCATGTATGCCTTTGATTATTAATATCTTTTCATTAAATTATCCAAATTATTTTTTTATTTTAAACCTCAATCAGTATAAAAAAAGACTATATCTATAGAATGTTCCAGAAAATAATAGTATTCCTAATACCATCGAAAAAATCAGCAAAAGTTTAAAAAAAATGTTAGAATGAGGTATTCTATTCAAAATATCATATCTAGGTGAAATTAATACATAAAAAGTTTCTTCCAACGGCATTTAAAAGGGGACTTAATGTACTTTCAGATACTTATTACATAATTTAGTTTTATTTTAAAAAATATATTTATATAGTAAAGTTCACTGGAATGATGCTCTTCAAAAACCGTTTAGGTCTCTCTTTCACTCTCTTTGTCGTCGAAAATATCAGCTGCCTCATATAACGCTTCTACTTCAGACACACAGCGAGTACGAGAACGCGTGTTCAAAAAACCAAAAGAATTTAAAAAAATCAAAGTTTTCAATAAAAATACTATAGAATATATAATATTTATGATTTACTTACCATAAATTGTGTCAAGATCGAAAAAAAACACACTATTTGTGCAAAAAGGATATTTAACGGTTTTTATTTATTGACACAGCAGCACTGGGTAGCGTATACCCATAGACTGACCTGGGTATCCCTTATCTACTGCTTCTCTTGAGGGTCAACCTCGACGAACATAAAAAATCTAAGTTCCCCTTTAAAAAAGGTTCTGTTATTTTATTTTCGATGGTAACAATTAGGCTGCTGAATTTAAGAATAGTCATACATCCATTGAAGATGATAAAGGTTCGTCATAAAAAATCATCACAAAAATCCATAATATCATATTAAAGAAGCAGGAGCGAATCGATGGGAAAAACGAGCTTCCAAATCTAAAACTTGAAATTCGGTAATTCTGACAAAAGATATGTATGTTAATTGAACTATGCTCAAAATGTGAAAATTATTCACGGTTTAGTTTTTGAGAAAAATTATATTTTCAATCGTTCTTGTCTTATCGTAAGAAACTGTCTCTTGTGGTAGAATAATTTCCGCCACGGATTTTTTTATTTTTTCACTATTAATCTTCCAACTTTATAGAATAAAAATCACATGATAAAGTTTAATATTTGCAGAATGTTATTATATATGAATAATATCAGGTTACCGATATAATTATTTAAACTATAATTATAAAACTTTTTTTCAGTGACAGAGTCAGAGCAATCATTCAAAGTGACAGAGTTAGAGCTAAAAAGAGAGGTCACTATGTATGATATTTTTGAATATGAGGTTAAAAAGTTCTTTTTCTTACAGAATTTACCTTTGTGTTAACGAACGCATGTTTTTAATATACGTTTTCTATCTTGTAGAGCCAACATTTTCATCCATATTTCAATAAAATTGTTTTTAATCATATTTTTTTCTTAAACACTGTTCTGAACCCATAACGAACAAAACAAAAAAAGAGTTACGCTTATCTATCGTTCGAATCGTGAGTTATGGTCTTGAGTTCATACAAAAATCCCAGAGAAAAAATCACTTTCAGTTTTTCTCGAATTTTCCAATTTTTCGGGCAACTTTTCCAATTTTTTTTTTCCTAAAAACCATATTTGGACTATTATGAACATTTAAAAAAAAATTGCCAAATCGGTCCAACCGTTCTCAATTAATTCATTTACCAACGAACAGCATTTAATTTTTATTTATAAAGATAATAAAGTTTGTTTTAGTATTATAAAAAAAAATGTGAATTTTTTAAGTTTTAGGGAAACAAAAAAATTTCGTCATTATTTTGACTCATAAGTATCGCTCGTATTTGTGTGTACGTATCGCGATCATAAATGATCGCTGACTGAAACTACGCGAACTTACTAACATTATAAATATTCCGATAAACAATGTCTAATGAATTTTTCATGATGTTTTGGATGTGAAAAAGCATTCCGCTTGATAGGTGCCGCGCTTGTTAACAATCAACCTAAGACTCATTCGAGTCTGCAATTCCCAAGAGTGTTTACATTTATCTAAACGCGAATCTGCTGAGCTTCGTAAACATTTTATAATAAAAAGATTAAACATCCATATTTGGCCAAAAAGAAAGTGTTATTTCACCACGATACGATGCAAAACCATGGTTCCATATGCACGGTATTCACTGGATATGATACCTAGCGATCATTTCCTCTTTCTATGCATAAAAAATGGCTGGCTGGTCGAAGAATCACTTCAAATGTAGGTCAAAACTTAAACAACCGTTTATTTTGCAGAGTTGAACAAATAGCATTAAACTGGGAGTATTAAAAAGTAGGAAAGTCTTTGTTTTAACTATGTTGAATTGCAAAGTGACTATATTGAAAAATTATATAATCAAATTTCCAAATATCTTTGAGGACCTCGAATACAAACTTTGTTTTTGACATTACTATACAGCGTGTTGAATTTATTCAACACTTCTATAATATTTATGTTACTCAGCAATGATTCAACGATCATTTCTATTTAAATGAATATCGAAACAAACAAAAGTGCCTTATATGAGGTGAGAAAATTCCAAGAGATATATAAAACTACCATTCAAATTTACTGCAATTTTTTTTAAAGCACATTTATTGCTTCGTAATTTTTAGAAGGTGAGGTTAACAACGCCGTTAATGGTTAATGATTTTAACAATATGGTAACGATTTGTAAGTCAAAGCTTTTCAACAAATTTATAGATCCTATCCCTACACGAAAAAATAACTTATCTAGGAGATAATAAAAGACAACATGAAGTTAATTAAAAACTATCTAATGGTTGATCAATTGTAGACTAGAAAATTTTATTAGCCCGATTTGGACCACTGCCTTTATTTCATTTCCTGAAACATAAAATTATGCTGTTCTTACTCAACTCCAAATACTTTTATTATAATTCAAAAGAGTTTTTAATTCTCGAAAAAAAAAACAAATACATATTTAATATTCAAGATGAAGTAAGAGTTAGGATTAGAGGCGCATCAGCAACTAAGGCTATTTAGCGACACGACTTTCAGCTTAACATGGGTCCCGAACCACGGTCATTAGCTACTGCTAATCAGCTACCGCACCAGTTATCAGCTGTATTAACCCTTGGATTTGAGCATAATTATAAATATCTCGATAAGTCTACCGACTGTCGAGATACCAACGTGGAATACCTCTCAGAAGGCATCCGGCCTCACCCAGCCTCGATCTGGCGTGACTGAGAGGCAATTCCTTGTTGGATTTTAGACTCTTACCTGTTAAAATAAAGTACGTAAGCCTGGTTTCTCCTCGAACGGTCACCCATCTAAATACTAACCGCAGCCAGCGATGCTTCATTTCAACCTCCAAGTCGTTTGTCAAGATGATATTCATAATTTTCTAATATATTTTTTTAGACAACTGACGAATGTCTTTATAAAAATGTTGATTTTTAAGCTGAATAAATTCATTAATACACTTTAAGACCACATCGACGGTTTTAAAATGTTCAACAGTTAGTTGTTGAGATGGTTGTTATTAGTAGTATTCAGAAGACGCAATATCTGCGGAATAAGACGAATAAGAGCGAATCGCTACAAAGTATTGTTCATAGCCTTAACTCAATCAAGAAATAGAAGCAATTCTTCATACTAGCTAGCAGAAGATTGTCTAAAAATGAACAGCCAAGAAAAAGTGGCAACAAAAGAGGTTTAAAGAAAACAATAATATATTTAATAAGATAATGAAACGATGCTTTTGAAAAACAAAATGTATGTGTATTTGTGTTTGTATTAAATGTATATTTCAATTTTCGGATTTTCAGCAATATTAGAAATATTTTAACGATTGTCCATCAACATTTATATTAATTTTGTTGATAGTCTGTATTTAGAATTGATTAAAAACATTTTTCAAGTATATTTTTTGAAATGAACGCATATTATCGACGAAAAATATTTAGATAATTACACTAAGTGACGTAGAAATTGAAACAGAACGTGGTTTTGAATTTTAATAATTTTGAAAAAATCCCGAGAATTTGCTAAAGTGTTTATTGAATGTTTCTTTACCCTAGTTAGTTATACACTTTCCAAAACGTTTTGGATTCGATTGAGTAAAAATCATGTTAGTCTTGAGGTATAGTATCCCATGCTACCATGCATTACTTGGCGTCTCTAAAGTCCGTGGATACTGAGACAAATTTCCTGGCATTCTACCTACATGTTTCGATGATGTTCTAGCTGCGAAAGGTTTGAAAAGTTAGATACCTATGGCATCAGATTGACAGAGGTCTAAAATCGCAAAGTCTCGCTATATGGGGTTGCTCATTAAATTTTTGAAAAATTGGATCTATTAGGAGGTTATCGTATTGTAGCTATATTAGTTCTTGAAGATAACTTTTGGTTTTATGTTGTCCCTAATGACGATTGAGTGGGTCTTACTGTCATTATCAATGTGGGATGATATTAACCATCGGGTCCATCCATACTACATTAGAGTTCACCACTGAAACTGGTTTAATGCCATTGTCTTCCTCTACTTCACTGAAATTGTTGATGTTGTTGACGCACGGTGGTCAGAGGTAGCATTAGCAAAATGAGGTGATAATGCTGCAGTTCAAATGGTTTTATAAAACGATAAACCATGCGGATACTTAAGTAGCCATTCTCCTAGCCTCCCACCAGCCATACGCGACTTTTATGTCGATGTTATAAGTTATTTGTGTGCTTTCGACGTTCGGTGTCTACTCTTGTTCAATTTTATGTATTATCAAATTATGCTTGATAACATATCATTACAGCAATTTAATTTTTGTTAGTGTGGCTGGCGATTTGTCGTATATATTATTATATATAATAATAATAAAACTAAAAATACATATGTATATATAATTTTAAATTTCATTTATACCTGGATGTAAAGTGATCTTTCTAATTAGTATCATTCAAGTACACAATTTTTCTATTTCCATTCTGAAATATTATTCTCTCATTGTTGTTATTTCATGATTTTGTTGGTCACCCTCTTGATCTCTTGTCTTGCTACTACGCTACTACGATTGTTCATCCTTACTAGGTATTCACATTATCGCAGTTGGTTTTCCTCTTTATATTGCAGCTTCCCATTTTGGTTCTCTTCTAGTTTTAATATTGCGTATTCTCTCCATAATTTTATTCAGAGTATTTTACACATATCATTTCCATACTTCGCATTCCACTCTCCAGTTTATTTTTTTGTTAGTAGGAGGGCTGCTATTTATATATCCGGAATAATAAATAAAAACAAATATTTATCATTGAAAACGACCTTCTTTAAGTTCATCCGTAAGCGAAAGACAGTCACGATTGAATTTGCTAAATCAATGATATACAGTGGTTTTAGATGGTGCTTCTTCACCAAAAGTCGAAGTGAGTTAATCCATGCATTGTTGTTGAGATAATCCAGTCGAAAGTCATAGTAAATCATAGTACGAAAATGTTCACTAGTTAATTCCATTTTTTGACTGAGATGAACTGTTCAAGTTACTAAACAACACAATATCGTTGCTATGACAAAACGTTCTGAGTACAAATATAGTCAACAATGTCAAATGCATATATTTTACGATGCATATGTCAGATGGTGAGGGTTGCTGTTTGCAACCTTCATATTTTGCTTTCCGTCGATTTTTAGTGAGTACTAATCACAGAGGAAGTTAATTTTTAGTTAGGGGGATTTCTGTTCTATTAGGGTGTATTTGCGTTTTTTCTTGGCTTATAAATAAAGGATTATTGTTCACTCCTCAGCGGTTTAATCCGATTTCGACTTTCCCCTTCGACAAATATAACATTCCTTCTTCAATCTTCTAGGGATTTAACTGCGAAATATATAGTTGACACTGTTTAATAAAAACGTAAAAGTGAGTGAAAAGGAGGAACAATTAAGTCAGTTTTAAGCCACTAAAAAAATTACTTCAAGGCATGAGACTTGAAGACGGGTGAAGACCAGGTCGTCCCTAGTCTCTACACGCACGCCCACGTTTTAAAAGCGACTGTGGCTCCAGATCTTAGAATATGCACTAGGAAATTTTCAGTGGAATTAGAAGTATCCCACACGACTGTTAACCGGCATTTGTGATACATAGGAATGGTGGCAAAGAGCTGTAGAACATGAACAGAAGGGAATAACAGAGTATATCAAAAACGCAAATACTTTTATTTCATCTTAGTATATATTCTATTATTGACTTCTATAAAAATGTCTTTTTGGATTGAAAACTGTCTCTTATCGACTGGTATATGTGGAATGCACTAATCTTTCTGAAATCTTTATTTATTGGTCAACTTTGTTTGAATTCCAAACATTTTGAAATACGGAAAAATAAAATGTTAAGAGCTCTATCACACATTATCTCTGATATATTATTTTGTTATGAACATTATTTTTGATACATTATTGTTGTTCACATGGCAATCAGTACTAATTTCTTTACCAACTTGAGGAAGTATGAGCGATACTCGCGATTATTAATAAATTCGACTAATTATTAATAAATTAATATTTATTTTTATGAAGTAACGAATTGACTACATTATTATTAACACGTGGTTGAACAAAAAAGATGTGGTAACAGCGCATTTGTGTTTACATGTAACTATATATATATATATATATATATATATATATATATATATATATATATATATATATATATATATATATATATATATATATATATATATATATATATATATATCTGTGTGTGTGTGTGTGGGTGCGTGTGTGTGTGTGTGCGTGTGTGTGTGTGCGTGTGTGTGATATATATGTGTGTGTGTGATATATATGTGTGTGTGTGTACGGTACTTGGAATAAAATAATGGACAGAATACGCAATATTAAAATTAGAGGAAGACCAAAATTTGATGCTGCAATATACTAGGTTAATTATTATTAGATTTTATTCTTCCTTATATTGTCCGTTAAGCTCAATACATTGTTTCCAGCGGTTTTATTATTATTAATTAATTAATTGTATCTATCTCCGAAGTGATTTTCTGGAAGTCCTTCAAAATACTCATCTACGGCTGCTATAACTTCTTCATTTGATGAAAAACGCTTACCAGATAGGAATTTTTTGAGGTTTGGGAACAGAGGAAAGTCAGAGGGGGCCAGATCTAGTGAATATGGTGGATGCTCTAACAATTCGTAGTGTAACTCCTTCAATTTGGCCATTGCAAGAACACTTCTGAGAGCCGGTGCATTGTCTTGATGAAAAAATATTTTTTCTGCGCTAAACCGTGCCTGTTCTCATGGATTTTTGCATCCAATTAATCCAAAAATATTGAATTATACTGTCTTGTTATTGTTTTACTGGTTTGAAGGTCTTTTGCCTTTTGAATCCCAAAAAATTGATGCCATAATCTATTCATCTGTTTTGACCACTTTGGCTACGTCGGAGCTAAATAACCGGGCTCAGTTCACTCAGTTTAGTATGGATACAACAAATTGTCCTTAAGAATTTTCCAAACTGTCCAGTGACTCACATTCAAAGTATTTGCAATTTTTTGCCTAGAACTACCAGGCTCTTCCGCTATCATGTCCAGCACATTCTGTTCCAATTGTACCGTTCTTAAAGTCAGTGATCTTCCAGACCCTTCAGTTCGTTTCAATGTGCCTGTTTCACGAAGACGTCGATGAATGTTTTCGAAGATTTTTCGGTCGGGGACATTACGGGCTGGAAATCGTTCGCTGTACAATCGCCTAGCTTGTAATCCATCTCTATCAGCAAATCCATACATGAAGTGCATGCCAGTCATCTTGCCGTTTGTATACATTATGATAGATGACTTCACTCACTGTTTAAGACACGTCAAACAGCCAAACGTCACTCAATCTATGTAAACAAATGCGACCGATGCAATCGAGATCGAAAAAAAAAATTTTTGTACTTGATAAACTCATTGACGTACACCCTACTTTTATTTACATTAATCATTTCAACAAATATCGAATATAGTTGTCGCAAATTTTGTTCGCCCTTATCTTCGAAACAAAGGGGTTTTTCAAAAATCATCATAGGACAAAATATTCTTAGAATAGGACAAGGAATAACCTCTTGCATTTTTGCTGCATGTTTACCTAATACCCTGTATATATATATATATATATATATATATATATATATATATATATATATATATATATATATATATATATATATATATATATATATTCGTTAATTAGTGATCAGTGTATATTGTGTATATGTATTAGATTTTTGAGGCTACAAGATGGAAGAAAGTAAGAAAAATAACTTTTTAACCTCAAATTCAGAAATGTCATAATCTCTCGTTTTAGTTTTGATTCTATCTCTTTTTCTCAGCTGGTTGCGGAACGTTGCCAGACTTTTGGTCGGATGTTTCGGGATCGATTATTTAAATAATTATATCGGTAACGCGATATAATTCATATATAATATCATTGTGTAAATATTAAACTTTGTCATGTGTTGTTTTTTATTCGATAAAGTTGGAAGATTAATAGTAAAAAAATAGAAAAAGCCGTGGCAGAAATCATTCTACTATAAGAAATTGTGTATAAGAATGGTTGACAATATCATTTTTTATATAATTTTTCTAAAAAAAACCTAGATGGTTAATAATATTCAAATTTTGCATATTATTCAATTACATATCCTTTGTCACAATTCCATAATTTCAAATCTTATATTTGAAAACTCGGTTTTCCCATAAATTTGCTCGTACTTCCTTAATTAATAGTTTATGCCTTGTATCTATGTTTTCGAAAAAAAAAAAATTGAACTCCTACTTAAAGGTAGTGCAGTTTCTATGTCAGCATCAATATTATTTTAATCGTTTCTGATTTTATACAATATTATTAATTTATATAATTATTAAAACATGTTTTTTAGTTCCGTTCAAATACCTTATTTAGAAATGGTTAAAATCATTATCAGGTACTTTTTTATTGTTTACGATCTGGATACTGAGAAATAAGTGCGTATTGTCGACGTGCAAAATATTTACATAATAATTTAACGCTATTTATTTACCATTTTAAATATTTATACGTCTCGAAGTATGACCTACCGTAACACGCCTTTGCGAGGTCTTAATTCGTCGCCTTTTAATGTCCCACGTAATAATAATTTTAAATCTCGTTCTTTACGATGACGTCCCGCTTTTTTACGGTCGTCACTGGTACTAGAGCCCATAAAATTCATATTTTATACCTTGTTTATAATTTTCGCTTAAGGTCAGATGACAACGAGACTATAACTTTTTTCTTTAAATTTTCGTTACTCAAAAATATCATTATTCAAATTGAAAATTTTATTTTCTTTATATTCAGTCATAATATAATTCACAAATACAAGATTTTTTTATAAATTCCGAAAATAAATTAAATTTCCAAATTAGTATTTAACAGATTTTTAAAAACAAAAATTATCTTAATTATTAACAACATATATCATAGGCGCGATTTAGTAATAGCTTCCCATTATAATTTCGAAGGAAAAATGACCAGATTATTTTAAGAACTATAATGAAGACATTTTTCGGAATAGTTCCAAAATAAGGTGTTGAGCATGGTCGTTGATGCATCGTACTACTTCTCCAATGATATCATCCGGCATAATATACCGCTTGCCTCGGCTAACAGTTCAGCTATAAGCACAACAAACTTAAAAACACCTTCATATGCCAGAAAGCAAGTTGAACGTGTGAGGAAGGTGAAGAGACTCATACCAACACATGACCTAATGCACATGAAGAGGTAGATAAGGGCGACTTACGCTAATAGACATGCATAAGGCTGTCCAATAAAAGAGCCAGAACTTTAAAAGCAGGCACAATTATACTGAAAATAGGGTAATTTTTATTTTATATTGAAGAACAAATATCGTTTTCGATTACTCTATCACATATATCGCGTGGTATATTTTTAATGATGGCCTGAAGATTTCGTTTAAGGCGAATAATTGTTCGAGGTTTATTTCTGGAAACCAAAGGTTTACCATAATCCCACAAAAAATAATCCAAGAACATGAGATCGCTTGATATTGGTGGCCAGTTGACATTAGCATTTCGTGAAATAACGCAATTCAGAAAACTTTTCTTGTAATAAATCGCTTGTCTGGTGAGTTGACAGTTTTGTTGAATGTAAACATAATTGATATCCATATTTACCAGTTCAGGTCAAATATATACTTAGACCAGATTAAATCATCTGATGATGCTAACATAGTTAGCAAAACGTGCGTCGAGAAGTTCAAAAAGTGATTTGGTGTTTAATGGTAAATCTCTTCGAGTTCAAAACTATACTGTTAGCATATTCCCACAGCGTTCACCATTAATAATAATATGATTTTCATCATCGTTTTCAAAAAAATGAGGTCATCGCAGTCCTTCAGCCCAAATAGTGACTTTATGGGGGGATGAAGGGATAATTCCTGAATGTGAGGATATTCATCAGTCCAAATCCTGCAGCTACATTTGTTCACAGACCCATTAAGCCGGCAGTACGTTTCGTCGGAAAATATTATCCACCTTCCAATTTTCAATTTCTACACGCTGTTGAATTGTATATACTTTCCATGGTGAATTGACGCAATGTACTGAATACAGCAGTCTATGAGTGACATGTATAAAACAGTGTTGCTGTTACATACATACCTTATAACATAGTCATTGTTGATTCTATGGGACTTATTGCCAATCTCTTGAAATAATAATAAAAGATTGATATATTCATCACAGTTTTCTGATTGCTTTCGTGATATTAAAAAATATTCATTGTCAATTGAATATTTAAACTGTATATTACATGAGATGATAAATAATACTTTGTTCCGTTTACGTTGTTTTATTAGCACGAAAAGAAAGAAAGTAGGAAAGTATGAAGCGTTTGTACTAGAAATGAAATTAAACCAAATATTTTGATGCTAAAGGTCTTTAATTGGAAAATCTGTCACTACAAATGTGGGTAAAATCCAATATATGATTTAAAATCTATGGTTTTGATTATTATAGTTAACACGAGATTGGTAAGGTACAAAAAGTTGGTAAATAAATTGGTGCATATTAACTAAAATAATTTTTTGCTTTATTCACTCAAAGTAATTTAATTTCTTTATTCATTAAATGAGAGTCTTCTAAAATTACTGGCAACGAAAAATGGACACTAAACCAAACTTCTCTTGGCCTAAGTTTCCCATATTAAATACTACTTATAGTTGGTGCAACTAAAAAAACAATTGCAGGAAGTGATTTCATTTGACCAAGAAATGTTGAAAAATGTTAAATCACAGGTTTGTATAATAATTCTAAAAAAATTAGATGTGTTTAAGATAGGTAGTTTATCAGCGCATCAATTGTATAACCTGGAACTTGAACTTCCATCCTCGGATCTTCTGATTAGAGCTTTACAAAAATCTTTTAACCCTCAAGAGAAGCACTGGATAAGGGATACCCAGGTGTGAATTAAAAGTGTTTTTCCCCTATAAATGGTCACGTTGAGGGGATGACTTTGAGTGGAGGGAAAATTTTACTATCCCTACTACAGATCCCACCTTAGCCATCTTAAGATGACAAAAACATAAGCGACCGTAGTCAGTCTATGGGTATACGCCATCCAATGTTGTTGTTGTGTCAGTATTTTGTCAATAAATAAAACCCGTTAAATAATCTTTTTGCATAAATAGTGTGTTTCTTTCGATCCTGACACACTTTGTGGTAAGTAAATCATAAATATTATATTATTTTTATTGTAAACTTTGACTTTTTAGCTTTTTTAACATTTATTTATCGGTTTCTTTCATTTTCTATTTAGCTCAAAATGAACACGCGTTCTCGTGCTTACTGTGTGTCTGAAGTAGAAGCGTTATATGAGGCGGCTGATATTTTCGACGATAAAGAGAATGAAAACGAGACCGAATCGGTTTTTGAAGAGCATCATACCAGTGAACTTTACCAAGCGAAATAAATATATTTTTTAAAATAAAGCTAAATTAGCTAATAAGTATCTGAAAGTACATTAAGTTCCCTTTTAAATGCCGTTAGAAGAAAGTTTTTATCTATTCATTTCACCTAGATATGATAGTTTCAATTGAACACCCCATTTTAACATTTTTTTGTATTCTTGCTCATTTTTTCGATGGTATTAGGGATACTATTATTTTTTGGAATACTATTATCTATATTCTATAGATATAGTCTTTTTCTATACTGATTGAGGTTTAAACTGAAAAAAATAAATTGGATAATTGAATCAAAAGATATTAATAATCAAATACATACGGGTATGGTATACCCATGTGCTCCAAACTGGATCGGGAAGCACAGAAGTGCTTCTCTTGAGGGTTAAGTGTAAATTTTACCAAGTTTAAATTCTTGTTATAAACAATTTGTTTTTCAATGACATATTGTCGGCATTCGTCATTAATATTCATAAATCATTGCTTAAATATTTTCACGAACTATATGTGATTGTATATTTGTACAGAGTGCATCAGAAAAGTCAGATAGTTTTAGTCTGACCAGTAGTCGTTTGTTATTTGCACCAAAATATGCTGACCATTATGTTCATAACATGAAGCACGTCATGTAATAGTTTTGATCTATGGTTTCCAACGTTTCCCTAATTAATCTATCTTCTGGTTCACAAATAGCCTCCTCAGTTTGTCCAAGGTTCGTACTTATGTGCTTTGAGGTAACCCCACAAAAATCATCACAGGTACGGGGATTGGGAGACTGGACGCCCATCATCACCAAATCTAGGAATGAGCCTTGGAAAGAATAAAGCGCAAATCGCTGCAATTGAATCAACAGCAATGTAGCTAAGTAGCTTTATCTTGTTAATACCACACATTCCGAAGATTTATCGTTCTTCTGCGTAGTTGTGGAGTGAACAAATTCTCAATTCTGGAGACAACAAACCTAATTAACTATAAAACTGATCCTGTTCTTCACCGTTATCCTAGGACTGTGCAGTGGTCGCTGGTGCAAGTTTTTCAGGGCCCAATATTTCAATTTTATTAAAAATTTCGTTTAGTTGATAATGGCTTTCACCGTTCATCATGACTAATTATTTTGAGCATCCGGGGCTTCTAATAACTGCTTTCCTGACCAATCAATGTTTCTGGGGTCCGAGCACTTGGAGTCCTTCGATTGGGTTTCTTTTCCATCGCGATTTCTGTGATCAGAAATTCTCGACCCACCTTCATACTGTGTTGTTAGTTGGGACGTCGTCAAAACACCTACCATTTTTTTGACACACCCTATATATATTACAACTTGTCACATATTGTCGGTATTAAGGATTTTATTAAAGATTTAATTTTTAATTTTATTAATATTGCGATGTTCCTAAGATAAAGGATTGAAAGCGCTGTCTTATACAATTTTTATGACACACTGTTTCACTCAGTACTGCTTTAATTAATTTGATTTTGATAACTAGTTCATTAAGAGCGATAACTAGTTCCTCACAAGTTGCATTAAACCAACATTCACAATGAGACGAGGTCTCAGCTGTTTCATTTTTCACCATTGATAAATGAGTTCATGAGTTGAAAGATACCTTGTATAATTGTGAAAGGTACATCGGCTTTTTATCAAGGTTTTAAAGCTTTAAACAATCATCAATATAAATGTATCGAAGTGATAGAGAATATATTTCAAATAAACGCAGTTCATACTTCAAATTCATGTTTTTTATTTTTGTTTGGCGAACTTTTCAGGTTGTCCTCGTACAGATTTTTTTTAAATTTAACTGAAAGATAAACATATTTCATTTATACTTGCCTGGCCGATTCAATAGACAAAATACGTACTTCAATTAATCGTTAAATTAATTCACGTCTTGGAAAACAAAGAATAAGCCCCGAAGCTTTCGAAATGATATCTGTTCAATTTTTTTTCTTAAAAAGAATATTGAAAAAGCTCTTTCTTTTCAACGAGAGCAAAATACAATGGAGGGTGGACGTGCTGGGGGTCCATCCTGCCCCCACCTAAATACATCACCGATCCGAACCAAAGGCAGAGAGAAAAAAAGTATAATTTATCAACCCACCAACTGAAATTTAAGCGCAACTAATTATAAAGGACCGAAATCATTATTTTAGGAGTTTTTATGCGGTCGCCGTTCATCTCCTGTCCCCAGGACTTGTTTTTTTTTTACCTGACGAAGGCATCGAACAGACCGAGGAATCACAGCTGGTTTGGGACATTGAGTTAGCATGGTCGATCTCGAACCCAATAAGAAATAAAAATCGTTCTGAACTCATTTTTATTTTATTTGACGGAGGAAAATTTAGACTTCAACGCTATATATTTCAGTTTAAAAATAAAAAAGGGAATAAACCAGGTTCTTGAAGTCAAAATCTCTATGACAAAGTACAGTGAAGTGTTTTTAGTAGAATCAATTAAAAATTTTGGGATTTGAGGCGTATCTGCAACTGAAGCTATTAAGAGGTTCAACCTACTTGTGCTTCGAATCAGGGTTATTAGCTACCAATTAACCCCAGTCAGTTATCAACTCTTAGTTTCTATTTAACCTTTTAGTATCTTGAAAAGGCTACCGACTGACGAGTGATCAACGTAGAATAGATTTCAGGATTCATACGAGGATCAAACAGACGGAACTGAGAGGCAATATTCCTTATTGGATTTTACACACTTGCTTATTGAGAGGCAGTATAAAACCCTGGTCGATTCACATACGGCCATCCATTTAAACGGGCGATTTTCAATATCAAATTTCCCGCAGGACTATCGGGTCTCTACTACACCAGTTGCGGCGGTTAATAATTCTTAATTTTTTTAGACGATGGCGCTGGAAACAAGGGTCGATTCACGGTCCAATCTCTTATATTATTTTGTTGCTACGACATTACTTTTCAAAAAGCCAGTGATGTTTAAACGATTCCGAGTTAGCGTTTTATCCGAGTTAGCGTTAGATTTTTTTTCGTGTGGTAAACATGTCGAGTCTCCAAAAAGCCAAATAAAGAGCATTTGCGGCATGTCCTGCTTTTATTGTTCAATCAAAAGAAAAACGCGAATGAAAACCCTCGTAAACTTGTGGAAACTTACGGTGACAATGTCCCAACGCAAGACGCTTGAGGGCGTTGATATAGACGATTCAAAAGTGTTAATTGCGACTTAAAAGACAAAGTACGCCTAGGTCAACTGAAAAAAATTGCAGATGCCGAATTGCAAGCATTGTTGGAAGAAGGGGATATGCAAACTCAACAACAAATGGCAGAGAGGCTTGATTTTGGTCGCCGAACCATTTATGATGGTCTGTTTGTCTTAGGGAAGATCCAGATGGAAGGGAAATGGGTACCACATCATCTGAACGACAGACAGATGGAAAAGCGAAATACGGTGAACCAAATTTTGCTTGCTCGGCATAAAAAAAAGACTTTTTACATCCAATCGTGACTGGAGACGAAAAATGGATATATTTCGAAAACCCAAAATGCAGAAAATCTTGGGTTGACCAAAGACAATCACCAACATCGGCCGCAAGACCAAATTGTTTTCGAAAGAAGCCACTGTTGTGCATTTGGTGGGATCAGAAGGGTGTCGTGTACCATGAGCTTCTGAAGACCCTGTTACACATAGCGAAAACGGTCAGAGACTCAATTTCTGCACTTGGCTGGGAAATCTTTCCGCCTCCCGCCGTACTCACTAAATTTGGCCCCTGCCGACTTCCACTTGTTTTCATCGATGTCTCACGCACTTTTGCATGAAATACTTCAACAATTACGGAGTAGTTAAAAAATAACTCCATGACTGGACCGCCTCAAAGGATATACGGTTTTCCTAGGAGAACATCCACAAATTGCCAGAGAAATGGGAAACTGTGCAGCTAGCGATGGCGTATATTTTGAATAAACCATTTTTTACCTTTCTCCCAAATTATACGTGTTTAAAAAAAATAAAATTTAAAATGAATAACTACCACACCTGGTATATATCACCATATTTGTAGGTACGTGCGCTTGTCGTAAAGGCACATCACAAAAATAATAATTGTATTGTAACAGTTTACCTGTTATTTCGTCACCAATTCAATATTAATCGTAATGATTCTGTACCGTCTCGTCATGCTTACAATGCTCACAAATTGAAAACTGGTTCTGCACTAAACATGAGGCTTACTGGTAGGGAAAGATCTGTACATACGCTTGCAAATATAAAGAGAGTAAGAGTCATTCAACGTAATCATACTGCGTTCTACTCGCCGTAGTTTCATTGAACATTTCGAACAGTTTACAACACATTTCCCATCAAGATTTCAAGTTCCCCTCATACAAAATCCGGGGAGTGCAGGAATTGAGAGATCAAGATCATGCTAGCCTCATAATTTGTGTCGTTAAATTATATTCACAAGTTGTTTATGTTTAATGAAAAATATTTTTAATTTTCCTATTTTGTAAATAGACTAAATTTTCGATATTGGTGTGGCCTTAATCCTCATCAACTTCTCGATAAACCTTTACACAGTACAAAGATCACATACATGTGGACTGATATAACTTGTGCTACAGCACGCAATGTTCACATAATCGGGACTTTTCGGTACAATAATTATTCAGCTTTTCTCTTGTTAATAAAGATACATAGTTTCACTAAGTTTCAGATTTCCCACACTGCTACGATATCGACAAATGCCGTTAAGCTGTTCCACCGACCATAATTGGGGTTTTGAAAAAAAAATGTCAAATGGAAAGATCATATATAAGTTTTATAATAAAACTATTTTTAATTTTATTTTTTTCCTTATAATTAAAAAGTTATATTAAATTGAAAACACATTTTTAAACCTAGTACCGATGACGCGCTGACAGTTTCCGACAAGCCACAGGTGCCTGTGACGTCACAAGTTGTCCCCTCAACATTATAGACAGCTGATACGACTGTTTTAGTTCTTATTTTATTTTTGTTATTACTGTTTTTTTATTCTTATTATTATCTTTAGTGGTATTGAGCAATTTATTGAAAATGTCAAATATAATTAGTTATCGTGCCTGTTTCGTACCATTTTGAACGTATACTACAAAAACAACTTCCGAAAAAAATGTTTTTAAATATACCACAAGATGTTAAAAGTCGAAATCAATGGTTCCAAGCAGCACGATGTATTAATCCTAAAACAACATCAAATTTTTACAACCACCTGTCATCAACTATATACAAAAGATTATTATTTATAACGTTATATACATTTTTTATGTTTGAGTATTTATTACCTATACAATCGTGACATTGAGTGTCTTGAACTTTTCTTAGTTTTTCATTAATAATTAAGGCAACTGTATAAGCTTTACTCAGAACTTTGTGTTCTAGACATACACGTCCTTTCACCGGGCCAATACAATTTTTGGGTTTAAATTGAACCAAACCTATAACGTGCTCGTAACAGTCTACAAATAATTTAATTGTATTTGATAGAAATATTTTGTTTCTTATTTACATTTACATTATTGTTTAAAAAAAACTCAAGTTGGTGCTTTAGCACCTGGAACTTCAGCTGAATTGAACCGAATGTCATTTTTGCGGAGATCTGTGACCCTAGAAAATATCCACATCAGGTATATTATCAGAATTGGCCTTTATAAACCCTTTGTCATGCATTACTGAATTAAATTAGTAACCAACAATATTTTTTTACACTAAATTTCAATACTTGTGACAGTATATACACAGGCAAAAGCCGTTGACAATACTTACGTGAAAACACTGTAACATAATGACATCATAAACATGGTAGCCAATCGTGGCGCTTTCGTAGTCAGGTGATTTTATTTGAACGTTTTCAATTTTAATTCATTTTTATAATTAATTGCAAACACTTTGTAATATAAAGACAAAATTATTTATGATTAGGTTTTAAAATAAAGTAAAAAATCGATAATTATTTTGTATTCAAAATCCCAATTGTTAACCAGTCATGTCATCTGCAGATATGGCGACATTTCTTGACCAGGAAAATCCCCAAATTTAACAATATGCGATTTTTTTTATGTTTTATATAAAAACTCAGTATCTGACAATAAATTACTTGAATATCTCTAGAAATTATGCACAGTTTTGTCGCTATAAGGTAGATTGGAAGAATGTTTTCGAAAAACGGACATGGTCTTTCTAGACTTTATAATTTCGACCGAGTCATGACATTACAGAAGATGCCATTTCATGGTCAAATGGTTTTTAACATTTTTTCCGCGAATAACCGACGAAATCAAATTTCTAACACATGTTCCTATATAACCTTCCTCTCATGGAGGTGCCGCTCTTTTTCTAAATGAGCAAAAATCTATTTGGGTGTTTTGTTTGAGTTGTTTTGTTCTAACATCAGCTCAGATCGTATTTAAAAATATATGTATGTTTTTTCTAATTTTTCAAGTTTTCTCTTCTTGACCTTCCTGCAGTTCCTGTGATATTTTTAGTTCCAGATACTTCCGTTCCAGTTCAATTATTAGAGAATTTTCTTGTGTTGCTCTTTTACATAGATTTTCTGTTTTATTTATGTTTACTTCTGATCTTCATATCTGATATTCTCGAACTATTGTTACTGAAATAAACACTGATAAAAAAGATTACGTGAAGCGTACCATTTTAATTGCTTAATCCACCTAAAAACTAAGAGCGAGTCTAAGTCAAACATTCAAGTTTTTTATTTACGAGCTCTGACACCCAACTATGCTTATTAATCAATTCAAATTAATAGTCTTTGGAGTGAAAATTAAACTCGAAAATGTGAATATTTTACTATAAATTTAAGTATTCATGAAATTACAAGACAAATGAACATTGCTGTTTCTACTGTTTTGTGGAAATGGATCAATGGTTGGAGGATTATAGATTTATGAAATCTCTAGGAATAGAGGAAGGAATAAAAAGGTAATTACTAAAAACTCCAGAGTCCAACGGGAAGAAGAAAGAAAGAAGGAAGAAAGGCCGCCTCTGTTTTAACTAAAATACAAAAACGTGCTATTTTAAGGATAGCTACCAACTCTAGACTAACACCTCGTCAAATAGTTCAAACAGCTGACGTTAAAACGAATTTTGAAAACGATGCTCCTCAGGCTTCAAGGGCCAAAAAATAAATAAATTGATACCACTCATTAGCATTGCGCCGAAGGACAGATGAAAGAGGTTTGATCACATCGAATGGATAGAGAAATGGAGGAACTGATGAAAAAAATTTAATTTAGACGGACCTGATGGTTGGGCTTACTATTATGGGAAAATTTAATTTATTTGAAAAAACTAGAGTGGACTGTCTTTGTTCCTGAACTCACAGTTCACAAACGAACTGTGAGTTTGCACGTAAGTCTGTAAATCTGTGTCTGGCAAATCGTCATGGAACGTTTAGCAAAGATCAGAGTAACACTTGCAAATTGTTGAAATTTATTATCAAAATTAGTGTTGTGTGTGTCAAACCTATAGAGCACTTCGTAAATTTAAACTTCGTGATGTATTCGACGCATTATCAACAAATTCCGAGTGCATTTTACACTGCTCGATATTAAAACGAAATCAAGACAAAAACGGTGCCTTTCAAACGAAATATCTCCGCTGTTTCTGGCAGTGTTGATGAACATCCAAATTTCAATTCGTCGCCGTTCGCAAGAAGTTGGGCTTTGTTATTCGACTACGTGGATTATTTAATTCCAAATTTGAATGGTATTGATCTCAAAGAGATGTGGTTCCAACAGGACGGCTTCACATACCATACAGTCAAAGTAACAATCGATTTATTGAGGGGACAATTCGGTGAGAAAATTATTTCGAGGAACGAACCTGTTAATTGGCCACCAATGCCATGTGATTTTTAACGCTTTTAGATTGTTTTCTTTGGGCTTGTGTTAAATGTTTGGTCTCTGTCGATAAACCAGCAACTATTGACGTCTTGGAAGCCAAAATAACTCCGACAATTGCGGATATAAGACCACAATGCTTGAAAAAGTGGTCGGCAGTTAGATTGACAGAATGCGCTTTGCCAGAAGCGGCCGCGGCATTGTCACATCATTGAATCTAATTTCACATAAAATAAATAGTATCAAGGCATCTAATTTGGTTGTTGTTCGATTTGAATTTAAAGCTCCGATGGACTAAAAATATCGCTCTGTTTTAGATATAAGCCAAAAGTAATAATTAAATATTCGTTTGATAACAAGCAATTAAACTTTTTTGGTTGAATCTGGTGGTAGATTTGGAAAGGATCAATTATGGAACTTAAAATCTTACTGAATATATATAAAATTATCCTCAATACTTTTTCTAAGTATAGTTCACTTATAAGAAGAATAAATCGACGTATTTTCTCGAATAACACGACATTGAATGTTGACCTTGATGATGACAATAACATTTTAACGAACCAGTTCGGTGAATAACCCTGTAGATGTTACAGTTAAAACATGACTATCAAATCTTATTATTACTTCAAACTTGTTCTATTAAATATCATTGCCATTTATTTTCCTTAACGTTTACGATCTTAAATATTTTATTAAGAAGCAGAGAGCTGAACTCATAAATTAAAAAAAACTTTTTAAATTTTAGACATTTTCAGTTTTGTTTATTTGCTGTTTTCGATCCAAATAAATAAAAAAATATGATTTTAGGAAGTATATTGTTCCTATAATAAAAACTATTTTATGTTAACTTGATATAAAATATGTTCTTATATGCACAGTTTTAAACTTAAAAAAATTCAAGTTCTTATTTAACAAGAAATTATTTTTATTCATAACTTATTCGTAAGAAACACGAGGGTCTCGACCTGGCAAAGAAAGCACAAGATATTTAAGAATTTTATTTTACTATCACCTTAAAATTTAATACATTTAGACGAACAACGTTCCAACTTTTTAATACCAGAAGTATAATGTGAATTATCCATTTCTATAAAATAAACATGTTGCTCAATTTTGATCGCATTATTTAAAGTGAACCCTCATCCGGGGAGTTATTTTTTCAAATTTGGGATGAGGACATAGTCACTGAGAACCAAATCCGATGAATACGGCATATGTGGAGGCACTTTGGAGCGTAGATTATGGAGTTTTGTAGCAACAACCCAAAACGAGTGTGCAGACGTATCATCGCGATTATAGAGAATATATAGCATCTGGCGTTAACTGGTGAATTTATGTTTCATCTACATTCTTGAGAAGTAATCTTTCGAATGAGTCTTTGGTCGAGTGTTAGACAGCGCGGCACCTGAGAGCTTTTTCATATCCAAAACATTGTGTAAAATGTAGTTTATTTGACTTATCGAGATGTTTATAATGTCAGTAAGCTCGCATATCTTCATTCAGAGATAATTTAATACGACATTGTGGATTTATCGACTATATTGTTTAGTTTTGGGCAGTCGTTCATAATCTTCAATGTTATATGACCAAGTTTAAATGCAGTAGCCTTTTATACAGTTGAAAACATACGGAAATAATACTTTAAAATAGAATTTAACTATTTTTGTACGTGGGTCAGAGTTAAACCCTCTAAAACATAGTTCTTTATAACAGCTCATACTTCAATGTTATCCATTTTTCAGAAAATATCAAAACTTGTTTGCTTAAAAATTATAAATAAGTAACTACACACATGTCGTCTGATACTTCGCAGCACGCCATCTAACGGATCATACTTGACAAATATCATAGGCAGTTGGTCATACTTGTGCTATCTCTTTATTATCGCCAGCATCAGCGTCAGCTTGAGAACTTTTCGAACCTCCCTTGTATATATTGTTCATTCAATTTCTTATAAAAACATTTCTTCGATTAAGGCGATGGTGAAATTTACCCCAAAGCAGAAACTTAAAAAGTCGAAATGCTTATTAGCAAGCAAACTTTAATTGTAAGCTTCTTTAAGACAAATAAACATGGTATATGATACAGGCTCACATATATGGTGCAAAACAGAAACCAATCATATTATTAAACGCAAACATTTTAGGATATTGTCACATCGTCAAGGTTATTCCTGCATCCATTGCTGATATATCATGGCATCCTGGAACACCTGCCACCTAAAATAACAAATGATATGGATTTGTGAAAAATAAGAGCAGCGGCGATTTCTTGTCGAATAAATCGATGTCTTGTTGTGACAAAGCAGGATATTAAAATAACAAATTGCTAAACTAGAACAATCTATTCTTATTTTCAGAAAATAGTGAGGCTTGGGACAGGAAAGCGAAGAATATGCAACAATCAATAAAACAAGATTGGTTTTTGATTGAACTGGGATTAATAGTTAAATATCTCCATCTGAAAGAGTGTTAAAGCACCGTATTTATATGTCCGCGATAGTAAAAATATTTTAACAGATATAAATTGCAAAATTCACTGCGAGAGGCGAATGGTGCAGAAAGAAATGAAAGGGATACCTACAACCAGATACCAACAACCTGTTGATATAGTACTAAATTGCGTATTATAATAATTATCTATTAATAATGCTCTTAGTAGTAATTTCTGTTATATTACATCTTTTAGAGAATATAAAGTTGAACATTTTTTTACAGTTCACTATTAAAATATAGTATCCAAAATACAAGGTGGACAGAATAAGACTTACATTCACAATTAGTTTTTAATAACTATTAAAAATTTAATAACTAACTATTTAAAACTAATTGTCAATTTATCATTGACACACAAAAATATATTTACTTTCTATCTTTTCAGAATTTGTAGAAATGAATATAATTTATTTTTAGATTCGTTTTGAAAACGGGGGGAGAATACTTCCCGAAACATTAATGTTAAACATTTTTTATATTTTTAATATTTTGTTCGTTAGGCAAATTTATTACAAAAAAGAATCACTGAGAAATTTGTCTCCGTTTGGTTTTTTGTTTTTACCCAGTGATTCTTTATTTACATAAGAACAGATATTTTTGATATTTTTTGAGTTTTAGATCGTGGCAAAAAAATCAAATAAAGAAAAAAATACAATAAATTTTGTTAATCGAGGATGAGAATACGCCTGAAAGCCAGCCGTCTTTGTGATCGCCTCTCGAAAATATAGTCAAACGTATCGCCTCAGAGCGCGTTCTGTATAAAATAATTTTAGAAAATGATTAAATAATGATCCTTGTGCTACTGTCAATATAGTCAATACTTATATTGGAACCTTTGGCGTGAAACATTTAACTCAAAGAATATTTATTATAAAACAACAAATCACTTGTTTCGTGTCAGCATCATCGGAAAATGATTTAATATAAGTGAATTGATCGATTAACTAACTCATTAAAGAGAGAATGAATCATGAAACAATAAATAATGTATTGCTTTGAGTTTATGAGTTCATATTATGTTACTGTAATAAATATGTATTAACAACAAATAAAGAAAGAGAACGAAAATAAATAAAAAACTTTCACACATGACCAAACTGAAATAACTTAAATCTATATATTAGAAAAGATAAAAAACAATTAAACATTGAACCCTAATAATAGAAACATAGACGAAATAAATGAAGTATTAAAGCAGACTACCCAAATTAGTAAAAATAGGGAAAACTGCATTTCAGAAAATATAAAATCACAAGAAAAATATGTGAAAGAAAGCACTCCAACTTTATTTTAGATTATTTTATTTAATAATATTTGGCGTGGCGGCCGTTTCGTAGTAACAATTCATTAACGAGACGCTTGAAAATGAATACACACTAAAATTCGGTTTACTTTAATATGGGTGAGTATCATAAAATTTATATCAAAGAGTTTTTTTCCCCAAAAATATGGTGACGGTATGGTCTAGGTATCTAATTATTAGTTGGGTTTTCCCTTTTTTTATATAAATTTTATAATAGTTTTAACAATGTGAAATTTCTTATATCTATTTGTATGTTGAGAAGGTTTACCTTTTGGTCTTTATTATGTTTATACAAGGTGTCCAATATTGTTGTTCATTTTTGTAGATATAATTAATAGTGTTTGGAAATTTATTTACCGAAAATAATACTGTCGAGATGGCGGCCTTCGCGGTGCTACCATTCTTGAAGGCATGATCGAAAATGTGTTATCACCCTGCCGCATATATGTCTGGATATCGAGTGGATCTCATAAACAATATTCTCCTTTAGTTGCAATATGGTACGTAGTTTATTTTCATAAACTTTTTACCATTTTATGAAATGGCCAATTTATGTCACTTCTACGGGATATCACTTTTCCTGGAAATAATTCCTGTAGTTTCTTTCATTTATTGCACAATTTGAATTTTATAGCGATATAGACGAAAATATATTTTTTTAATGACATGAGGTGAAGATTTCTTAATGTGTACCTGGCTACTTCGTTTCCGTACAGATTGGAATGGATTTTCTCTAACTGACTCACGCATACGCTCGATATTGTTTGCACCTCTGCTTGACCTTGGACGACCCGTAAACGGTAAATTTAGAGTTGATCATGTAATTTCAAACTTTTTTTATCCACTTCTTTATTGAATTAACACTTGGTGGTAATGGTGGGTAATGGGCTCAAAGGAGACTATGTTAAAAATAAATATACCCGTGTATTGTATGTTCAAATAAATTTTCCATACAACAGAAATATTTAACACATGCATACTACATATATTAACATATTTTGAAATTGTAAGATTCACACAGAGAACCATTAACTGAATATGAAAAACACAAAGAGCAATGGACGAAAAAATGACTGGAGTGAAATTAAGAATCACAAAGGCAGACGAACAAATATAATGCATGTAGTAGAAATGTTGACTTAAAGGAAGTATAATTAGACACGTCACATTATGAGAATGGCTGATGATAGATGGGCTAAAAGAGTTCTAGAATGGAGACCATGGCTAAGAAGAAGAAACGAGTAGAATTGACGATATCAAATGAACGTCAATACTACTACGGTACAAAGATTCGAAAAACTGAAAATTATGGAAAGCTATGGGGGGGACCTATGTCTAACGTCTAACAGGTTGATGGAAAAAAAAATAATACACCACATATTTAATGGACCTGCGATATTTCGCCCCTTTTACATCTTACAGAATTGTTTAAACGAGAATACTTTGATTGATGATGAGACTGTAAAAAAGTTGTCTTTTGATTAATATTTTGTCGATAAACTTTAAGTGTTTTACGAACGCGATGCAATGAAGTTTGTAAAAAGATGGTAAGAAACTTTAGATAAGAATTGTTAATAAATGATTGATTAGCTTTTATCAGCCTAGTATAAGGTCTAATAAAGTCAATTTTATTGGTTAAAAATAAATGAAATATCAATAGAAAATATTAAGTTAGATTTCTACAGCATTTTTTAAAACATTAATGCAAACGTCTAGGTGACAATTATTGCCGTAGCCGCAACCCAAATATTCTAAAGTCAATTCTGGTTAGTGATAACTGAGGATGAACAGTTAAGTCCATGTACGATCAACAAACAAATGGAAAGTAAATTTAATCTTGTCTCCTATGTTTTGGAATATTTTTTTTCTATGTTTTGGAATAGTTTTTTTCTAGCTCTTAAAATAGAAATGAGCTTATATGGATAACTTTTGAAGATAGGCCAACGATTTAGAGTAATGTAAACCATAACGAGTGAACTGATGGCTATCATCAAACAAGGCAGCAGGCGGAGTTGTCATTGTATAACATACAATGGACAAAAGTATATCTCTGATTTTATATTATCCGGGTTTGGGAAATATTTTGGATATGCTAAAAAAATATAATTTAAAGAGCTGTTTACTCCCAATATTGTTGTCAAAATCTTATAACATTCTAGCCGCACTTGTGATTTGTATTGAACATTTTTTCGATCGCCCATGCATATTGCTAAATAGAATATGCTCCGTTCGGTTACTATAGTTATCTATACCCCTCAGTGGCTTATTGAGGAAAATCTCCTTCTAAATACGGGAATTGACGATCCCGAGGTACATTAGTCATGTATATGATTTTCTGTCACGTCCTGTGTCAATCTTCTACCTATTCTCTTCATATAATTTTCATTAAGTTGAGCTGTAACGCGACCTCACTGTGGCAGTGGGTAAGGGACACCTGAGGGTATCAGGTATCATAAAACTTCCACTCCTTCGAAATATTTAGAATTGCTACAATATAGAATACCGCTGTAGTTGAATTCTTGAAACTGCAGCTTCTTCGGAGCATTTAGGATTGCTGCAGTATAGACTGCTGTGGTTAACTTCTTATCTTGCTTTTTCTGAGAAGATCATATCCATTTTTAATATCTCTAACTTCTCAACTATATCAGGATGCAGGAGAAACCCATTAGCATTACTGGCCGCCCATGTTTCCCTTTTTTATTTGCCGAAATATTAGTTGTCCAGTATATATGAAGGAATTCCAGATACAAAAGATAAGAGCTACCGAAATACTCCCATCCTTCGTTGCAAAAGCTAAATTTACAAGTCATCTGAAGACAATAATACCTACTACTTATTCTTCTTACTGTGGTGCAACAGAACGTCAGTGAGCCTTGATCACTTTCAACCTTCGCCTCAAACCGGGTCAATCTGTAGCAGCTCCTTGCCAGATTTTGATGTACAGTAGTCCTTCAGCATCTCTTTTTATATTACCCTGCTAACGTGTCTTTGGTCTACCTCTCTTTCTGTCAGTCTGTTGTTCTATTCGAACCGCCATTATGTTCGTTTTTATTCGGTTTTCTGGCATTTTCGTCTCGTGTCCTGCTCATATAAGTCGCCAAACTCTCACATAGTCTATATCATCATCTATATTTCTGTATAATTGTTTGAATACCTACTCCTCCATAACCTGAAAAGAAGAAGATAATGGTTTCAATGTTCTCTTTCATTGGGTGAAACCCAATGCGGAATGTTTATATAACCGACATACATCCCTGTTTTCGTTTCAAATTCTCACAAAAACACCACACCTCAGGACTCATCCATTTATTTCCCTTCTCTACTTTTAAACCCTTTGTCGCCTACTCGAGCACCCCCTCCCCTCAACCTACCACTAAAACCGTTTTTAGTCACTCCATTTAGCTTATTATGGTAACAAAAGGTTTGAATGGCATAATTTTACTAAAAAATGTCTGCCCACTAAGTTTTTAATTAACGTGTTCTTCCTATCCTAATATACCCACTACAAGCTATAGGCTGTTGCAGCTCGCTGTCTCTCTCTACCACAATTCAATAACGTTCATTTACTACAACACTATGTTATTATTACTGTTTGGGGTCAAATTTCTGCTGTATACTGCTAAAAAATGCATTTATTGGATTAACTATTTGACTTTATAACCGTTTCTGTAACCAAAACCAAATTGCGTAGCTAATCCAAACCAAACCAAAACCAAACTAAACTTAAATAAAGTCAAAAGTCATCCTATTCAAAAGCCTAATGGAATGAATTGTATTCCTTAAAAATAGATAAATATATTTTTTAGATCAACTCTATATAAAGCAGACACAATATGAACACAACATCACCAAAAAAGGTTTTCATAATATTGAACTCAACATTTTAACTATCTGGTAAACTCTTCTTCAATTTGTAACACAAAATCTTAATCAGGATTTAATATGAACTTAACAGCAACATTGATATATAAAACAATAATTATGGCTTTCAACGCGTTGTAATCAAAATATTTCACATAACCATCAAACAAAATAAATGAAAATTCGTAGTAGTTCGTCAGTTTTATTCTAGTTTCGAGAATTAATATCCAAAAATATGTGAACTATTTCCACTAATTGGATAATTTGGAGAGCATAAGCCCCCTCAAAGAAGTGCCTAACCCACATCACATTCGCAGCTTATTCTAATGTTTAAAATAATTAACAGCGCGATGAATGATTTATTTTATTACACGACTTCTTGCTAACTTTATCGTGCAACAAGGCGCTTCACAAAAAATTAAGAGGAGATGGTGTATTCTGGTACGCTTTGTTCATTTACATAAAAACATCGCAGTGTAATGAATGCCTATTTTAAATAAATATACATAAATTAGTTTTTTTTTACCGGCAGATTCTGAAAAATGTTAATGTGTTATCTTTTATTGTATATGTCCAGCTGTGGTAGATCGGTAAGTGTTTCCATTTATTTGTTCAGGAAGTAATTTTCTTCTTTTTTTAATGAAGACTAATAACACTTTTTTTGAGAATCCCTACTATTCTATAAAAGTTATTCGTGTAATGCTTCCTAAAAATACATCTGTCAAACATATCAATTATTCATCTTTCCATACAAGTATTACCTTATAACCGAAATTGAGTTTCCAAAACTGACCAATATGAGTTTTTACAATAACTAAATTTTTATTTATTTTAGTTATAATTTTTTTTTATTTATTTTTTATTTTAATTTACAACTAAAAATGACGAAAATTAAGGATGGTCTACTACCACGATATTTTTTAATCCAAGATAATGTAGCGGAGGTAGAATCTTTTATTAAAACGAGATGTATTGCAGATTTTGGAATTTGCCAGTTTACAAATCTATATATTTTGATTTTCATATAAAATATAGTCGTAGTAAGTAAAGTAATGAAACTTTACAACAAACTACGATTACTACAAATTGTGGCATAAATCAAAGCGTGGGATATTAGTACAATACCGAATGAAACGCTAACATTGGAGATGAGAACGTTTTGAAATGATCTTTACTCCTTTTGAATGCCGTATTGGCTACAGAAAAACTATTAACCTATCGTTTCTTCCGATTTCTATCTTAATCTATTTATCATTCTTTAAGGGTGTCCCATAACTTATCCGCCATAGAGCAATTGGTGATAGTAGAGATCAAAATAAGCTGTATATATATATATATATATATATATATATATATATATAT
Source organism: Cosmopolites sordidus (assembly GCA_031761425.1). Classification (NCBI taxonomy): domain Eukaryota; kingdom Metazoa; phylum Arthropoda; class Insecta; order Coleoptera; family Curculionidae; genus Cosmopolites; species Cosmopolites sordidus. Next base: position 78,528 of record JARFXV010000305.1, read on the forward strand.
ATATATATATATATATATATATATATATATATATAGATATAGTGAGGCGATGTGATGAATGGTGGCCCAAAGCAGTTCTAGAGTTCTGGATCTAAGTAAAACGACCACAAAGAAGACCGAAATCACGATGGACTGATGTTATCGTCAAGTATATTCGACCCAAATGTCGGAGAAAAGCTCAAGACCGCGTGAGTTGGAAACATGCTGAGGAGGCCTTCATCCTGCAGTAAGATACTCATCCTACTGTAAGATACTGGCTGAGTAATTAATGTTTTATTTGCAATCATCCATATTTTCCCCTACCAGACCTTTTCAGATGTTAAAGTTCTTTTTCCAAGATTTTAGAGGGAGGCCTTGTGCCCTTCTGCTTTCTGGTTTAGTTTTTTCGTTGGTGTGTTGTTGCTGTTCCTTACTTTATCTCTTAATATTTTATCATGAATTATTAGAAACTTCATCTACACTGATCTCATCATTTGCCTACGTCTCATTTGGCTCATACTGGCAAACACCAGTAGCCTAAGACCTACTGGTGTTTGCCCATTATTGGTTTTACAGAAGTTTTCTACATTCTGACACTGGCTTCCTGTTTTGCGTGTTTGTTTGTTCATGCCATGTCCCTCAAACAACTTCCTGTTCGTGCAACTTTCATTACTTGATCTTGCGTTTCATTTTATGATCTTGCACTTCCTTGTTCGTTATTTCAAATCAAACTTCATCATCTATTCCGTGATATTTTCTTCGATTTGTAGCATTCAGTTAATAGGCTCTCTTGATGTTGCCATGTTTTATCAGGGTTAAATTTTCTTCTAGATGTTTTGCTGTAGGCATGATGAATTCTTGGGAGGTTGTCTTCTGATTAGGCAATTACTACCACGTCGTACGTTTAGAACACCATATGAACAAAAATAGTTCTCACTTTGTATCCAACAGTTCTTAGTAAAGACTCGAGTATTTCAGCTATTACGGAGTTCTCCCTTTCATTTGTTATGAAAACTGCATCAGTTTTTTTTCTTTCTTCAATGCTTATTTTCTTCGTTATTTTTTCTATTATTAGTTTTGTAAAGGCTTTAAGTTTGATTTTTAATAGCTTTATGCCACAATAATTATATAGCACCGTTTTTTCTCCCTTTTGAATACGTCTTTTCCTCTCGTATGGTACTGATTTTGAATATGTTATTAAATAACCGCTATAGTTCCTCCTTTAGTTGTGGTGCCCCATACTTAAGCATCTCACTACAAATTTCATCTGGTCTTGGGAGAGACATTTTCGATTCCTTAGTTCTTTGATTACTTTACTGATGGTATCCAGATATTTTTACGTTTGGAGATAAACTTATCGATAACATATATAGTTCTTTTAGTATTAAAGTCATTAATATCATATTTGACCCCTTTCTCCGACTATGTTAGCGTATTTATACGGCATGGTAAATTTTCATAATTTTCATCGTTAATTCAAGCAAATTCTTAGTTGTAAAACTAAAAGGGGAAGCTATTCGACCCAAAATAGCTGCTATCATTTAAGGTAAAGTATCGCACTATTGCAAATATCTATGGAATGGGTTGCTTTGCGAAATTTCCAGATTATATTAATTCTCAAACCGCTGTGAAACATTTTACTATGGTATTTACTCGACAATACCGAATATAAGACTTTTTGCAAAAAATTTGCGATATCGAAAATAAATTCATTATCATCATTATTGACACGAGAATTAACGTTGTACCTTAATCTCTATAAATAAAAATCAATTGGCACATGTATGATGGATCATCACTAGAGAACGGCTCGACCGATTTGGCTGATTTCTTTTTTGTTGTGTTTGTTATTATCAAAACAAGGTTTGTATGAAAGAACATTTTTGAAAAATCCACAGGAAAAGTCGGAAATTTTTATATGAAAAAATCTTTATGTTAAATTTTGGCGTTTTTACGTTTTATGTGAAATGAGGCACAGTTTGAGAGTTTTGCTCTCACATGTTTTCATAACAAAAAAAAAGAGAAGCACATGGCGTGAAAGTCTTGCAACCAAGCCATTAAAAAAGAAGTGTGACATTTTGCGAAGGGATTTCATTATTGATTGATTTGTCCGTTACTTTGTGATAGTTATTTTTTTAAAAAAGGAATAAAACAATTTTTTACTTTGTTATCTATAACTTTTATGGATTTTGGATTATGGACTTCAATATATGTTCTTGGGTTAACGAAAAAGAGTAATGTGTTATCGGTGGTGTGCTAAAAAGATTATTTTGGAGTCTTTGGAAAAATGTCAGCAATAAAGCGTCGAAATATACGAATCATCACAAAATAGTAATCAAAGCAGATAAAAGACCAGACCAGCAGGCGAACGTTGAATGAAGTTACCACTATGTTGTTATATATGAGATCGATAAACTCCGACACCGTTTGACCGATCACCATAAAAGTTGGCATATCTAAGTACTTTTTCATGGAGAAGGTTTTTAAATGGCGCTGGCAGGACATCAACTTCTACACCGTATAAGCGATATTATATTTTTGTATACGACTGGTATATATAGATATTTAAATACGTTCAATATATTTGCGTTATCCCCTTTATTGTACCTCGACACTTGATGGGGCTATAGCGCAGCAACTACTACACCTTAACTAAATCTTTCATTGCTTATAGTATTTAAATTTAAAAATACTACCGTACGATAGACAATGTGGCTCAATAGGACAGGTAGTTTAACTGGAGCCCTCGACATGTAATCGAACGATCTGAATTCGCTGACTATCGAAAAGTCAGCTATATGTTGCTTTTCCTAGAGTAGGAACTCCAAAAAGTGTATACGAATAATATTTTTAACTATTCCGTTCGCTATATAATCAAACAAATTTAAAGTAATTCAAACTAATACTAACATCTAGCGTAACGTAAGTGGATAAACAATATTTTTGGTTTTCTGATTCGGTGTATCCACTTGCGTTACGCTAGATGTTAGTATTAGTTTGAATTACTTTAAATTAGTTTGATTATATAGCGAATAGAATAGTTAAAAATATTGTTCGTTCACGTAAATTATTAATAAAAAAAATGTATATAATTTATCATCAATTTATACTAATAAAAATAATAGAATCTTATCAATATGAGTAATCTTTCATTTTTCCACAATTTTCTACAACGCTTTATGGATTCTAGATTACATACAGACCATCCATTTTAGATATAGAGGGTGTCCGCTAATAAATGGTACACAGCAAACTTGCAGATTTTTTGAGTAAAAGTAATGCGATTTAAAACAACTTACTTTAGTTCAAAAGTTAATAGTAACCCAGATACAGGGTGTTAAAGTTATAATTTTATTTTAAATTTTCGTCGATAAATATCTTAAACAGTATTTTTCTTGAACGAAATTTGGTTGTGGGGGATTTTTAAAGATAAGACATTTAAATTTCTCGAAATTTCTTATGTACATTGTAGATGGCGCTGTTTGCGACACTCTTATACGTTTAAAACGTCACAACTTTTTTGTGCTATAGTGTAGTCGCGTTTTTAATAAAAATATAATTTTGTCCACCTTTTTTACGTAAAAAAATTATACCTTGCAAATATCGCTCCGAGTTACCATTTTCTAGATATCTGCGTTTAAAATGTTCAGTGCACCGTTTTGAATTGCGCTTTTGAAACATAACATTTGTGTTTGCTTTCCCTTTTTTTGTCTTAGTTCTAGAGGAACGTTATCTGAATATGTAGGTAAATGAGTTTGAAGAAAGATATAGTTCGCCGTTTAAATTAGGTGGTAATTCGAATGAATAATATGAATGAAATAATCATTACATAATCACCAATAAGACCACATCAAACGTTAATTAAAATTCGTGTTGGAAATGACATTCGGATACTAATAAGTGTAGATTTTCTAAATATCACGCATGTTTATTTCTAAAAGAGAATACACCTTTACGTGTAAACATTGCTTAATCCGCATACAATCTATTTTTTAAAAACATGGGGTTGACATTTTGCAGGGTATGAGGGCTGCCAGTTTACAGTAGATTCTGAGCAGGCGTAAAGTGAAACGGATACAGTCCCTCCTCGTGAAAAATTTTGCATATGGTGAACTTACCTATCCCAGTTCTCGGGATCTTGTGCTTACTTCAGAATTTTCGGTTACGCGAACCAGAATTTCTTCTTCCTGGTTGGTTGTTAGAATCTTCGGGCGACCTGCTGAATCTCGTTTCGGACGGAAAGAACCTGTTTCATCCGGTCAGTCGTAGAGATTTTTGAAAATTTTAAAATCCGTCCGTCTTCGTCATGGATGCATTTCCAAATATCTTCGATGGGACCGGTGTCAATTAAAATTTTCCTGTGCGTATATATAAAATATCTCGCATCTCTTCATTAGAAAACAATTTATATCTAGGCTTTTTGTTCTTGACTAAGTGAAAATCTTTCAAAAACTATTTTAATATAGTGTATTAAAATAATAATAATAATAATAATAATTGGTATTTAATTATTATTATTATTATGGATTTAGCCTAAAGGCATTCGCACTCCCTCCAAGGAGCGGCACTACAATATCGGAGCACACCAGGCACAAGCCACACCCGGAGCAAAACCCGAGTACAGGCCACATCCCCGGCAAGTTCTTTGAGATGATTCCAGTTGACGACAATATGATAGGTATTGTTTCGACGCACTTCATATCCCATTATCTTTTCACCTCTTCTTGAAGCTCTTTATACTTCTGAATTTTTTCGGTATGTTTTGCAATTAAATTATTGTTGTTTGGTATAGCTATATCTATATATAATGTTTTTCTTGCAATTTTATCGATTAAAACAATATCGGGCCTATTGTTATTTAATTTCTGCTCGGTAAGCACTGTTCGGTCTCAATACATTATGTAACTTTTATTCTCCAGAACTGGTTGCGGATCGCAATTATTATTATTATTCTGCTCATCCTTAATGTAGACTCTCAGCTTATGCTGGTCGATATTCCAATGATAAGATGAAAAAGCAATTCGGCTCCTCTCACCCTAACATAGTATTTTACGAGCAATGTGACACGTCTGCAAGAGCACGGCACGTTGTCCCGCTATGGCAATCGATTTCGAGATACCCAGGTCCTCGAGGTTCTCTGAAAATCTCTTACTTATCAGGCCTTCGGGCGGGCGGATATAACGAAGGGCACTACATCTACCTTACTCAGTTTCCACTGATTCTTCAAGTCGTATGCCACATTTTCATATTTTGTGGATTTTTCCATCTCAGTTTTTCCAATGTTGTGAGAGAGCGGCACTGCGATGTCAATTATAAAAGCCCTTTTCTCCTTTTTGTTGATTAGAACAATATCTGGCCTGTTTTAATCAACCGTTCGATCAGTAGTAATTGGCCTGTCCGAGTAAAAAATTGTATCGGATGATTCAAGTTCCAGGAGAAGGCGAGTACTTATAATATGGAGAAGGTGCGCTTTCTAATAGCGAGTATATTTTTGCAATTTGCCTGATGTATAATTCTTGCCAGCTAATTATGCCGTCCTAAATAAGTATTAGCACCAAGGACCGGGCAACCGCCAATAAGGTGTTCAATTGTTTCCCCCAGAGTACCGCATTTCCTGCACTTATCGATTACCGAATTACCGATTTACCGATTATCGAAGCAGTATGTGCTTTTCATAGTTCTTTGTTCATGTTATCCTATCTTGAATAGATATCGCGAAACCTTCTGTTTCTGGGTACAAGAGTCCATCGGTCAGTCACTGTAGAGACAATTGTTTGTCAATGGTGTCATCTTCGATCGACTTAGGAATCCTTCCATGTAATGTTTGTCCTTTCCAGGATTCTTCTGGTGCCAGTTATTGTATGTTCCAGAATTTTGGATGTTGACTCTGAACCTTTCCCTTCTGAATAACTAATATTAGAACATTTGTCCAGTCCGAATGATATTCTGATATCCCTATTAAATGTTTCGACCGTTTTTATCAAGGAGTTTAATTTTTCTCTAGTTTCTCCATATAATTGAAGATCATCCATATATAGTAGATGAGAGTGCTTTCTTGGATTCCTCATGTTAAGTTTATATCCAATATTACTGTTGTTTAGTAGTGTGGACAAAAGGTTCAAGGCTAGGCAGAACCAAATTGGAGAAAGGGAATCTCGCTGAAAAATTCCTTTCTCGATATTTGTAGTAGCAATGCATTGTTGTTATTATAATAATAATAATAATAATAACAATTATTATTATTAATATTTAAAACTATTTTAACAATTTAAATACTTACAATATTAAATATTAACAATCAGTGCAAAGGTCGTCTTGATTAATTTGTTTTAATCATAACCTACCCACTTTAAGAAAAGTGTTGCTTTTCAAAAGCGCAACTTAAAAGAGTGCAATGAACAATTTAAACGTAGATATCTAGAAAACGTTAAGTCGGAGCGACATTTACAAGGTATATCTTATTTAGGTAAAAAACATAGACAAAATTATATTTTTATTAAAAATACGAATACTCTAAGACGCAAAAAAGTTGTGACTGTATAATCTACATAAAAATTTTTTCTACAATACTCTATATAAAAACATTTAAATTTTTTATTTTAAAAAACCCCCTACCACCAAATTTCGTTTAAGAAAGATACTTTTTAAGAAATTTATTGATGAAAATTGAAAATAAAATTATAACTTTAACACCCTCTATCTGGGTTACCATTAACTTTTGGACTAAGGCAAAATTACAGTTTTGCAGCATACCATTAATTAGCAGACACCCTGTATAGCGGTAAATACATATACACTGGCAGGACAACGTATTCAAGGTTCTGCTAGTAGATAATAAATGTAACAAAAATGTTAGTTAATATTCTGGGAAGAATTTCTAATCTAAACGTAATAATTTTTAACTATATTGTGAAATCTATGTTGCACTTTCACTACAGCTGACTAGGATAAACTATATATTAGAATTATTGTTTTTAGATATAATTGTACATTAGCGCACCTCTATAGGGAGAGCTTTCTGTCCAGTCCTTTTATTTCGCAAAAAGTATTGAGCACTTGTGCACTGATACTCGTTTAATAAGAATAATACCTGCAAACTCAAAATTCTCTTCATTCTCGGCTTCTGGGCGCCTACAACTATTTAGACAGTCATAAATGTATATTGGGGGCTGAAAATGGGTATCCGGTACATTTTATGGGGTGTTTTCTATTAAAAATGCTTTATTTTTCGCTCGTAGTGGAGGTACAATTCCTTATATCAGGCTAATTGAAAACTTCGCGGAGCAGAAATGATAAAACAAGTTTATAGTTGAAAAAATGTCTCTGAAATGAATCTCCCTGAAAAATTCCTTTCTCGATATTTGTGGTAGTAATGCATTGTTATTATTATAATAATTATTATAATAATATCAATTATTATTATTATTATTTAAAACTATTTTTACTATTTAAATACGTACAATATTAAATATTAACAATCAGTGCAAAGGTCGTCTTGATGTATTTGTTTTAATCATAGCCTATCCACTTTAAGAAAAGTGTTGCTTTTCAAAAGCGCAATTTAAAAGAGAGCAATGAACAATTTAAACGTAGATATCTAGAAAATGGTAACTCGGAGCGACATTTACAAGGTATATCTTGTTTAGATAAAAAACATAGACAAAATTATATTTTTATTAAAAATACGAATACTCTAAGGAGCAAAAAAGTTGCGACTGTATAATCTACATAAACGTATATTGGGGGCTGAAAATGGATATCCGGTACATTTTATGGGGTGTTTTCTATTAAAAATGCTTGACTTTTCGCTCGTAGTGGAGGTACAATTCCTTATATCAGGCTAATTGAAAAGTTCCCGGAGCGGAAATGATAAAACAAGTTTATAGTTGAAAAAATGTCTTTATTCTTCCATATATTCTCCCTTAAGCTCATTACATGTTTACATTTTTTCCAGCGGTTCTCCAATTCATTTATCATATTCTAGAAGTCCTTCAAAATACTCATCTACGGCTGCTATAACTTCTTCATTTGATTTAAAACGCTTGCCACATAGAAATTTTTGAGGTTTAGGAACCGATAAAAGTCAGTGGAAGCCAGAATTCATGAATATGGTGGATGTTCCAATAATTCGTAGTGTAATTTGCAATTGCAATTGCAATTTGACCAATGCAAGAACACCTCTATGAACCACTACATTATCTTGATGAAAAATGATTTTTTTCTTCGATAAACCAGGTCTTTTCTCTCGAATTTTTACATCCAATTGAGTCAAAAGGTTTGAGTTATTCTGTTCTATTATTATTTTAGCGGTTTGAAGGTAATCAATTAACAAAATGCCTCATGCATCCCAAAAATTGATGTCATAACCTTTTTTGGTCGATTTTGACCACTTTAGCTGTTTTGGAGCTGAACAACCGGGCTCAGTTAAATCTGCGGTTTGTTGTTGTAGTTCAGGATCATAATGGTAAACTCAAGTCTCATCCATAGTTACAAAACGTCGTTTAAAATATATTTTATTCTTTCGAAACAGATCCAGATATTGGTTAGAAAGTTCTACTCGAAGTCGTCTTTGATCACAATTTAACAAATGCAGCATCCATCTTGCACATAGCTTTCTCAAGCCTAATTCCTTTTTTAAAATATGAAATTCAGTTGAGATGCCCATACCAATTTCACTCAAAGTCAATTATATGTCATCCATAACCATATCATGTATATAATTAATTATTTGTTCAGTAGTTTCATTATAGTTTCAGTAGTTCAGCAATTATTGTATGTCTAGAACGAGGATCATCATCCAGGCTTGTATGATAACTTTGAAACTCACCTGCCCACTTACAAACCATTGTTTTTAAAGGACCAGAATCCCCTAATATATTTAACATTACACTATGAATTTTCAATGCCTGTAAACTTTTTTTTAGAAATTTGATCACTACACATTTTCAATAATAATTTCCATTTTGAAAAATAACAGTGAAACTTTTATTTTAGCTGTTGTATATGTACGAATGAATTGACAGACCGACTTGCAACTTCACGTATATTTATATGAAGGGTCAAATCAAAATGTAGTAGATTATATAGTTCTTTTATTGCTCTATAGGCAATGGAAATTCATAGTGAAATGGTAAATGTATTTGGGCAGTCTGCACCTTCAAAACAATCGTTTGTAAGTGGGCAAGTTAGTTTCAACGTGATTGTACAAGCCTGGATGATGATCCTTTTTCTGGATGCCCAATAAGTTCAACTACTGAACAAATAATTGATTCTATACATGTTATGGTTATGGATGACATACAATTGACTTTGAGTGAAATTGCTAAGGCTATGGACATCTCAACTGAACGGCTGTTTCATATTTTAAAAATGAATTGGGCTTGAGAAAGCTATATGCAAGATGGGTACCGCATTTGTTATATTCTGATCAAAAACGACTTCGAGTTAAACTTTCTAACCAACATTTGGATCTTTTTTGCAAGAATAAAATAGATTCTAAACATCGTTTTGCAACTATGGAGTTGGGTTTACCATTACAATCTTGAACTGCGACAACAAACCGCAGAGTGGACTGAGCCCGGTTGTTCAGCTCCGAAGCAGCCAAAGTGGTCAAAATCGGCATTCGGATGCAAAATGCATTTTGTTAATTGACTACCTTCAAACCGGTATAACAAACTTTTTGGATCAATTGGAAGCAAAAAATCGCGAGAAAAGACCTGGTTTGGCGAAGAAAAAATCATTTTTCATCAAGACAATGCGCCGAGTTGCAATATTTTGAAGGACTGCCAGAAAATCACTCCAGAGATGGAATAAATGAATTGGACAACCGCTCGAAAAAATGTATTGAGCTGAAGGAAGAAAATATTTTCAATTAGTCTAGTGTAATACTGTCATGATGTAGATCAAAATTTACTTAGTCTCGCATTTTTTTGTTCTTCAGTGTACTGAAATAATTTTGATAAGAGACAGTTAATTAAACGATGGATCACGTAGGAGAAATTTACATTGGTGATTGTTTGGATCAAATGTAATTGGGCTTTTTATATCATTATATAATACTGTCATGATTGATATCAACATTTACATAGTGTCGCACTTTTTTGTTCTTCAGTATATTGAAATAATTTTGATAAGGCACAGTTAATTGAAAGATCGATCGACTGTATACACAGAAATTCAATAAAAGAAATTTGACACGTAGCAGAAATTTACATTGATGATTTTTTGTATCATAGGTAAGTGGACTATTTTATATATTATATATTATATAATACTGCCATGATGTAGATCAAAATTTACATAGTGTCGCATTTTTTATTCTTCAGTATACTGAAATAATTTTGATATGAGACTGTTAATTGAAAGATGATCGATTGTATACACACAAATTCTATAAGAAGAATTAGACACGTAGCAGACATTTTCACTGGTAATATATTGTATCAAAAATAACTGGACTTTTTATATCATTATATAATATTGTCATGATGTAAATCAAAATTTACATAGTGTCGCACTTTGTTCTTCAGTATATTGAAATAATTTTGATAAGAGACTAATTAAAAAAATACTAAGTTAATTGAAAGATGATCGATTATATACAGACACATTCAATAAAAGAAATTTGATACTTAACAGAAATTTACATTGATGATTTTTTGTATCAAATGTAACTGGACTTTTTATATCATTATATAATACTCTCATGATCTCTAGATCAAAATTCTGATAGTGTCTCATTTTTTTGTTCTTCAGTATAAAATAATTTTGATCACAGTTAATGGAAAGATGAATCGATTGTATATATTTAAAATCTGGTAGAACAGATCTATGTAATTACCCAATGTAAGAAGTTTCCAAAACAAGTTGTTCATTGTAATATACAACTGAAATTATGGATGCTTTATTAAACGGAAGAAAGCAAACGAACTTTTGTTTCGACATCAATTAATTTATGGAATAAAAGTATTTCACAAAAAAAAAGACAGGTTAAATTGAAAAATCAATTTATTAGCCATATAATAATATATTTAACAGCAACTACAATACAAAATTTACACACTATTATAACTGTAATATAGTTTAATATGAATATAATACATATCGATTTACAAAATGCAAAGACTTATTATACAATATGCAAAAATATTGCTAAAATCGTAATCTCTTATTTCGTTCACCAATAAGAATAAAAAAGTTAACAATGCGCGAAAAATCAATAACAAACTTTTCCTTTCTGCTAATTTCCATTCCATCGTAAGCTCCGCCTAGAAACAAAAAAAAATGTTCTTTTTTTATACAAGCGACGGATTCAATTTTTTTTCATTTTTCGGAAATTGCCACAAAATCCAAATAGTTCCATTCCGGTTTTCGCAAAATTATTGCAATACTCAAAACCTATCTCATAACATTTTTCAACAAAAACAATTTTTACATATGAGCAATTTTTACATTATATTTACAAATTTGACCGTTCATTTGCAGACAGAATCCCAAAACAACAGTCGAACTAAAAACAACGTTAAAATGATAATTGATTTTGGTTTTTCCTTCTTTTCCGTAAGGCAAACTAGTGAGCTTCTTTCGCATCTGTTTAATATTCCTAAACTTTAATAAGGCATATGGTTTTTCAAAATTTGGTATTTTCGCTTTACTATATCTAAAAAACACAACATTATTCGATCAGAACTTGATAGAAACATTGATTTTCCAATCCTCAAAAATGAAAACAGATAAGATATTATTGACAGAATGATAATTACTAACGAATCAGTCAACATTACTGTTATCACCTTTTTAAAACCACCTGTAGAAATAATCATTAACTCTAAATCTAAGAGATTACCAAACTGAGATCAAAAAGCAGGATCACATATTAAAATTATTATTTTTGACATTTTTGCATCAACAATTTCGTTGCATGAACTTATATTATTATCAAAGAAAAAGAAAACAAAAAGCTCAATAGTTAACCTTCATAGTTCGTGTTACGAATAGTTAAAAAAAAAATACACTCAGTAAAAACATCAGTCAGTCAATATTTTGGACAATCTGCAAATGCACTTCAATATAATAACATAGTATTGGGTACAAAAATACACTGAATGTACTTGTATTCTCTACAAATTTTTCATACTGTTCCAGGCCTCATAAAATTTTAAAATTCGAAAACTCTTACAAATATAAGGACAGTCGCTCTAATTTTTTAATTATTATTATTATTAATATTATAGTATATAACCTTTTTATCAGCACAAATATAATTTAAAGAAAAAATTAAAATATTTTCGAAAATAATCGACGTTCCATTTGTAGGCAAATACAAATTTTATGATTCTTGAAAACAGAAGTGTTTGGTTAAGGAAAAAAGCTCTAATTGTGTAAGTTGTAATTTATTACAAAAGAATATATTCAGAACGTCTGATTTTAACGCAGAAAAGTATGGATAGATTAATTTGTGCTGGACTAAATGTAATTTCTAACACATTGAAAGCACATGTATAGACGCATCATCAGCGCCATTATAATATCATAGATATAAGAATATCGATGTTGATATCTACTCTATATAAATTTCAAAATGTTAAATACTATTTCCTTAAATTTTAGTTTGTGCATTGACTTGTCGAAATCCAACTGAAACATTAGTTAAGCGTATGATAGAATAGACTTAATTTTGAGGTTCCAGCCAACAATCTGATTTTCTTCCTTTTATTCACTTTGATTTTCGTTTTTTTTTGGTAATGGAAATCTAACGAACATCAGATTGTTTGCGAAGTCTCGATGACTGCTGTAAAACTTCACGTTTTGCACAAGAGGAACATTAAGAAATCAGTATTTACAACAGACGTGAACGTGCGTTACAATGTTCAATTATTCAGTTTTTATTTTCTTACTTGTAACACTAACATTAACAACCATTAAAAATTGACAATGGCATTCCTTCGTTTTTTTTTGTTATATTTTATATAAAATAGAGTAAAAAGTTTTTATCAAAAAATAACTGGAAACTTGATTTATTTTGGACTTTTATAGCGAAAAAGAGTAGGAATAAATATAGAAAGAGTGGTATTTATTCAAACCCTTATGTGTTGTTAATGTTGGGTTACCAGTAAAGTAAAAAAGAAATGAGTAGTATTAGGTTGGAAACTATTACCAGCAATATACGAACAATCCTGAACCTTATGCATACAAACACTAAATTCTATATCCAAAAAAAGTACCCAACTATGCATTTATGTAACATTACAATATCCTCTGAATGACTCGATACATTAAGTACAATTCTTTTTGACCAGAAATAAATGTTCAAAGAATCTGTGTGAGTTGTATTGTTTTGTCTTTTTTGAGAACCTCATATGCGATGATACGGTTTTTAGTCGTCAAAAAGATTTGGGTCTTGTTGTTTCTAGTGTTTATTTTATATTTGTGCCATAGCAGAAGTAAAACAAAAAGAAAACAACGAGTTCCAAACTTTTTCAGACTGTGAAAATTGAAAAAAAAAATCGTCAAATACAAATTACATGGTCGTGGGTAGTAGGAGCAATGGGTTGAAAATGCACCCGAACATTTTGAAAGCAGCACCTCTCAGAGACTACTTAAAACGGACTTTTTATTTTTGAATTTGACAACTAAATTGGTCATCAAATTATTTGAATCACAGCCTGATTTTGTGTTCCATCTCATTCGACGGAGAATATATTCTGTCTAAACTAGAATGCCGGCCAATTAACTGGCCAAGATTTTTTTTTCCATGAGCTAGGCACTAAGAACGGGTAGAATATAGAGACATAATGGTGAACTTAACATAACCGGTTTTTTTTGTTATAAATATAAAAAAATAATAAAAACAAAAATGAGATCAAATTGGGGTTAAATATTATAAAATAGTAACGTTGTCGCAGTAGCTTCACGTAGTTGATCGAAGAACAATATTATATTTTTGTAATCACCCCGAAGTACGACTGGACTGGGACGATTCAACATCCACCACCAGGAAAAGGGGGGGTGTATATAATTGCTAATGTGCCTGCAACCGACAGTCTTTTAGTTCCTCTCTTCAACAATTCATAAAACTTTCAGGCCAGGCACTGGAAAATATTTGGATGTCATTCGGGCATGTGAAGTCCAAGTGAGACCCTGAACTGTTGGACGCTGTATCGAAACTAGAATCTATATCTGCCAGTTTTTCTAAATCAATATCATCCATTGGTAACAAGTCGATATTCTCCAAGTCATCCAAACCATTACCAATGTGTGTAAGTCTGTCATCGGGTTCTTCTTTGACAAAATTTACCCAATCTTCGTAGATGGTGGCACTTTCGGGAGAATCTGGTGTATCGCAAGAAGGACTTGATGGTACCTTCGCTAAGAAACTAATTGGAGGCAATTGCGTCGTAGTGGTAGGCAAATTTTGTCTAATCGGATCATAACTAATATCCATTCGTGTATTATCCAATGTAGGCTCAACATCATCTAACTGTAATCTGCCTTTCAATTTTGAAGCCACGGATTCGGGAACTGATGACCTTCTGGAGAAAATTTTGTCTTTCATCATGGAGTCGTTGTTGTTTGTGTCGTTCCTCTTGGTCTTGCTTCGTTTGGACGTTTTCTTCGTAGCGGCTTTTGCAGCTGGTTTGGCTGTTTTCTTTCTAGGGCGGTATTTGTAATCCGGATATTCCTTCTGATGAAGTTGGCGTAGTCGTTCTGCCTCCTCGACGAATGGTTGTTTTTGTTCATCGTTCAGTAATTTCCAGCGTTTTCCCAGATTTTTGGATATTTCTGCATTGTGCATATCTGGGGAAACCTCGCATATTTTTCTACGTTCTATTTGAGACCAGACCATGAATGCGTTCATAGGCCTCTTGATATGGTTCGGATTGTTCTTCTTTGTCTGAAAGAAAAAAAAAACACAATCATCAAATTGGCATATAAAATAAACAGCAAAAAACTCGACTTGGATTTTTCAATGATCTGTACATATGAAATGAATTAAAATAAACCGTATAAACATGTCGTGACCTGCCATGTTTGCAACAACAGCTTTTTATAGTTCGCCTGTTATTTATTTATCATAAAACGAAGCAAAGACATTGTAACATTACGTCCTAAATAAGGTTTCTGTCCTTTCACGATCGGTAAACTGTTTTACGCAAGATCGGAAATTTAAAACTTGTTTATACATTCGGTTTTCCAAGGATAGGTGTGACTCGTACACGCGTTTGTTTTTTTAACAATATATTAATTGGAATATCTGTTTGCTACTAACACGTTTTCACTTTAAGAAACACAAGTCCGCAACAGCGTAATGTCTATAAAATCGCAGTAAAGAAAAACGCTAAGGTCAAAAGTATTTGCAACATTAAGCCTATTAGGCGTATATATGGAATATTTCCGTTTTCTTTATGATACAGAGTAAATATACAAGACGTTATTCGTTTTATAGTAGCCTTTTTTCTATCTCAGTAGCATATTGGAAAATGTTTTTGAAGAGAAGCAACGAAAGAGTGAAAAAACTGAAACAAAAACTAAGTAAAGTGTTAGGAATATTAGAAATATTGAAAAGCATAACCAGATAAAAAAGAATAATGGAACAGCAAGAAAAAGGAAAAAAAGATGTAGACAGAAAACTATATCTGCCTGTATTTTAATGAAAAGTATGGAGACCCTTCTACTAAATACTGGATTATGTGTCTTAAATGTATCTAATGGGCATATGAAAATTGCACCAGCGGTGCAAGTATATCCAGAAGCTTTCTAGTACTTTTTGTATTGACTAACTTTAATTAACAACCTGTTCTTGGTCAAGTAACTTTTGTACTGACTAACTTAAATTAGCAACTTGTTCGTGATTACCTCTCACAGCGTTATTGTATTTGCATAAAAAGTTTAATTTTGTTTTAACATGACATTAAATTGTTATTAAAGTTGGTTGTAGAATTGGATGGAGGAGTAAAATAATAAACTATATACACTTAGTTTTATGTTTAGGTTTTGTTTTATTTAGTTTTCCGCTTATGTGTTCGTAGTTACACCATTTTTCCCTAATTTTCAGAGTAATGAGCCCCATGTTAGGAACTATTTTTTTTTACCTGAATACCAAACCTTTTTCCAAACTTAGGTGAAAATCATAAAGGTGAAACACCTTTATGGGGATTTATTCTGGTGATTATGCAATATCAATATTTTTCTAGCAAAGAAACAATCAAATGTTTCTTAATGGTAGATAGCAACATCACCTACACGTAATTTGTGGTTTCTCCCAGACCTCAAGTTGAAAACAATTTAGTTTCTTTATATTTCAACAAGCAAGGCCTCTAGGTAAACACCAAATTTTCCAACAGCGATTTTTTTCACAAAATTATGAACCTGCTCACAAGTTTGATTTAGCTCCATTTGAGTATTATAATTTTTAGAAGAAGGAACGGCAAACCTAGGTGACAAACAAGATGTCAATGGATGTATGTGTAGTTGTGGTTTACCGATGACGATAACCATTTTCTTTATTTCTTATTTAATTTTAATTAACATTAAATTTATAAAGTGATTATCTGGAACAAAATAGAATTACTTTACTCAAGTATATATCAATATCTCCTCATATAGTACTTATATTACCAATATTTAGGACGACGAAGTGTGAAGAATAGGGAAATGCGAGTTTTCAAAATGAATTGAAATTGACGTGCAAAAGCTGTTTGGAATAATAATAAAAAAAGATATCCAACTCGAGGAATTTCATTACATTTTACGATATGTGAGGCTATTTCGTTTAGATGAAGCCTGATGAGGTAAACTGGAAGGTACATTTTCACCAGCAGATAATTGCAACGTATGAAAACTTGCACCTTTTTGCTTGATTGGTTCATTTCGGGCGGATCGTGTCCTCGAATTATTACGAGATTGAAAACACGTTTATCGCTCGAGCTTCACGAATCTTTTTCACTAACCTTAATTACCATCGAGGAAAACTCATTTCGCCGTGCCAGTCCAACGAGGATTTAAAGTTACGTAAGGCGAATGTAGTGGAATGTTTTTTTTGATTTGATGTCGATTTTGTTTAATAAGCGAACTAATTTTTTTCTTGTTATTTATTATTAATTTTCAACTTATTTGTAGTGTAAAAAGAAAAAAAATTGATTAGGTAGTGCGGTAATATCTTAGTCACGTAAACATAAAATCTTTCTTCGCCGCATTAACCTCAAGAACAAAATTACCCATCGGGTGAAGTTGGCTATCGTAAAACTGACGATAAAGACTTTTTAATGATGTGCTTCCAAACTACGCCTAGGGCTATTAAAGATCAATTAAACCTGTTTACAAAAAAAAAATCACCGAATTTAACTACACCCGATTTTTATAATATTCGGAGTGACTTTTAACGAAAAATATCGACATTATGGAAAAGCAATTTGATAAAGACCTGTGTCTTTTTACCAAGGATGAAGGTTCAACTTTTTTGTCCGAAATGTTCTGAAATTCAATATATTCGCCAATTTTGTTATCAAAATGGTAAGATTTTTTAGTAATGCAGTGTAAAGAAACTTCTTTGAATATGGTAAATGGCATGTAAATACCTACTTTCATTTGTGATGGCCTAGATTGATCTGATCCTTTAATCATAATTTGTCGAAGCTTTTACAACTTGAAGTATGTATAAACCATTGATCATTGAACAACAAAACTACAAGACAAAAACTGTATTGTTTTGCGTTTACTTCGACGCTGCGATAAGTTCCGATTACCCAATATACATGTAGTTACTGTAGATACCTTAGAACATTTTCAGAACCAGAATTTTGCATAGACACCCGAACTATAGCTTCCAACAAAACTGAATTTAACTGGACCAAGATAATCAGCATTTGCTCATTTTTGAATCGAATAATATATTACAATTTATCCATCCTCTCCCCCAAATTTTTATTCAGTGAAAAGAAATGGTCATAAAGGTTATGTTAAAATACATACGAAGACTAGCATACAGTTTGTTAACTAGCAGTGAATATTACAATTTTGTGAATTAATCCAAAAACCAGTTGATACTTTAAATATTCTCACTGGGAACATTAACAATAAATGGCAGTATTTCTTTCTGGTTGGCAAACACAAAAAAAAACAATTCTTGATGATTGTTTTTATCCCAAAAATACCACTAACAAGAAATAACCAAGGCAATTCTGAATTGAACGATACATTTTCTTATTTATCTAGGTTCATAAACGCAGCAGGAGACTCTACACATAACCATAACACAGCTGATTTTCCCGAAAACATATTAGCCTATTTTTATTCGCCCTTGCTTTTTCCAAGAATGGAAAAAGAACACCCCCACTGTGATAGAATTTAAACGCGGGGCTCTCTATACCAAGCAAATGTATAAATGCTATTATATTGGCGGGTTTTCGTTTTTTCTTCCAGAAATAACAACAGAAAAAGTATGTCACAGTGATGAGATTGAGAGCAAACTTTTACTTTATATAGGTCAATATCGGTGCATTTCTGTTAACAATCGCGAACTGATCTCGGTCTCCAGAGATTTGATAACTAGCTTCAACGACTCAAGACTATTTTTTTTTAAAGAAAACATTAAAAAAAAAGTTTGTTATATTCTTATATTATTTATGTCAAAACAATCATTTTTTTGTACTTTGTCAGCAAGTGAATTGATTCCAAAACATCCAATGGGTTTGAAGATGATGTTTTCGGAAGGAGTGTTGGAATTTTAATAATTTTTATGCGGAAAATATTCGAGATAGTTCAAACAATTCCAAATCAAACTAAAATCTTGTGTCTAAGGTGGGGGCCCAATGGGGCGGTAGTTGGGGGTTCGACTCTTGCTCTCGGCGTGGATGTTTTCTTAAAGCCGGATGCCTTCTTAAAGGTATTCTACGTTGGTTACTCGCCAGTTGGTAGGCTTTTTCAGATGTTTATGCTTAAGCCGAAAATCAAGTGTTATTAGTTCAAGGGGGGTGCTGACCGGGTTAATCGATAGCTGAGTAATTGACCGTGGTTCGGAACCCACTTTAAGCTCTAGGTCTAATCGCTAAAACCTTTAGTTGCACATACGCCTCTAATCCTAAATCATTTCCTTCACCTTTAAATATTTGACAGTACTACTAAAATTTCCAAAAGCAGCAAACGGTAAGTATTGCTTCAGTGCTAAAAATTGAAAATCCAGTACTACCAGAGAATGTTACACCAATCAACTTTTGCCGTTTGTTAACAAAATACTAGAAACGGTAAGTAGAAAACTGAGTAGATACTTTGAAAAGTAAAGATATATTTATGGGGACAATCGGAATGTATGATGTATTTAAGACATCAGTCGGTAATATTATTTTTGGTGTATTTGTGAACCTAAAATGTGCTTTTTAGAGACTGTCAACACAGAAGATCATTGAAGAAATTGAGAATAATTGAGAAAATGCAAAGCTACAGGGGGACATCTTATGCTAAGAACTGGTTAACGTATTATAATTTGGGTGTATCTTTTCAATAAACGGAAGTAAATGGTTGTATGTCAGTTATTGGGGACAATGATATTGGTATCCCATAAAGGAGCACATTTTCGTTTCTTGTATGCCTTTTCTGTTTCTTCTTTTTCAGACGATAAGCTCCTTTCAACGCCGGAGAAGAACCATAAATATATTAAATCAGTCAACTATCTCATATACATGAGACAGTTGGTAATGTGTTGAAAAATTAAAACTAAATTCTGCGAAAACAAAACAATTTGCATTGGTACAACTGCAGAGGTACATGCAGATCGTTCGGCCGTTCATTGATAAACATAATATGTATATCGGGAAACATACAGTTGAAATCGTGAGTTATTTAATTAAACATCTTGGTATAACGTTTGATCGTCAGATAAAGTGTGTTATGTAAATTATATGTTTAATAAGAGTTCTAAATTATTGGTATATGACACTATAATTTATCCGCATTTTAGTTATTACAGTTCGTTGGCATGATAGCTGTAGTAAAAATAGAATATATAGATTGCAACTCTAAAAAAAAATAAGGCCCCCGAAGAGAAGTATTAGCAATTATTAGTACAATAATATTTATGATTAATTTTTGTTATTAATTAAATTTACCTAAAATAACCAAAAAAATACAAATAACTCCCTGTTAATTAAAATACTTTATCAATAATAAACAAATTTGAATTATATAAAAGGAATTAATGCCATTGGAGTAAAACAATGTCTTTCTCGAAGGTTTAAAATTTACAGGAATTCGTCGGACAAATTCTCCGAAACTATATTTCAAATTAAGTATTTGTATCGCAAAAGTTTAACGTTAAACAGAACGAATTATTCAAATTCTTCGAAACAGAAAATGCGAAATTTATATACGGACGAAGGAGGGCATACTTTACAAAACTGTTGTTGAGGTTTTCAGATGAATTGGTCGCGTTAAAAGCGGTTTAGTGCGAGAAGGAAAAAAAGATTCAAGTCAATTTTTGCGGTTTGCGAGTGTCGATTTGTTAACGGTAAATATATTTTGTCTTGAATGACAAGGCAATACAACTAATATCAATAAAATACTTATTCAACGATGAATCAACTCTTTTGCTAGTATTACCGTAATTAAATAAATTTGATTTATAAAATTAGTCCTGTCATTGCATTAATAAAAATAACGATTCCTTTTTATCGTAAAAGGATTTCCGAAAGGTAAAAAATGTTGAAAGCCGGCGAACGCACTAAAAATAGGATTGTCACACACTGATTTTGGAGACAAGCATATACCAATGAAATCAGATTACATTTTTAGTTATCGACTATTGACACTCAGAGATTTACCACAAAACAGTAAATCATTTATTTTATCAATAATAATTATCACATTATAATTTATCAATGCGCGTTTCGCTAACCATGTTGGCATCATCTGGAGATGATTCAATCTACACAAAAGATACCTTTATTAGAATTGATGGAATTTTTGAATTTATTAAGAGGTTTATATGTTATATGTCACATGCAAGTCTCATTAAAAATACATTGACAATAAAAATAGACAAACATTAATACATCTCTCTCGTGCTATCAAACATTGCTTAATCTTCAGACTATCTAGAAGCTTGTTTTATTCCTTTTTATATAGAAGCCTATCGACTGATGAGTGAGGAACGTAGAACACATCTGAGAAGACATGCAGTCTTTCCAGTTCTCGAAATAACGTGACTGAGGATTTTTCCTTGTCAGATTTTTTACTCTTCTCTATTAAAATCTTCCCTATAGGTACTCTCTCCTAAGAAGATCTTTCTCGAAATATTAACTGCAATAAGCATCACTGTATTTTAACCTCAGAGTCGACGGATTACAGTACCAACCTCCTGGGTAATTTTCGAGGAGTAATTTTAATATTATCTCTAGTTTACTAAATTTTCGCATCTTAAATACACTGCTCTAAAACTGTAAAGGGCAAAGATAACATTGAGAGACTAAACTAATTTAAATTGATCCTAACTCTGCATATCGTTTCGCATCAATAAAAAAAGGAACAGTGTCTAAATTTGAAATATTTAACTAATGTTCGATTTTCCGCCAACCTTATAGGAAACTCATTTAAGTTTATGTGCCCATACCGATTATAGTAGCAGAACTTTCGTCTGAAACTAAATAAACACACGAAGATTAAGTCAGGCCCGTTCGTAGCTAGTCGTCAAAGTTAATACGAGCCCCGGGGCAAATAAATGATCTTATACCGTCTATAAAAAAAAAGTTTTGGGCGACAAGGAAAATTTATGGATGCCGAATAACGGGAAAAGTTGGAAAAGCAATGCGGTAGTTCACGTGAGGCACCGTGAACACATCAAACACGCACATCAACTGAAAGTCAATCAGTTTTGGATACTTTTTTTCAGCTATTTATTTTATGTTGTGGATGTCATGACTAAGTTTGTAAAATTTGGTTAAAAATGGAATGTTTAATGCGATACGACAATCCATAATAATCGGTTTCAGATATGTAAAATATTTATTAACTGAATGGAATTATACTGAATATAACCAACACTATTTGTATGCAGTCTTTAAATCTGATTTTTTTTAACGATATTAATATTAGGGGATAACAAAAATATTTGAGTTTTTGAGGTACGTAGTTATTCACTGTTTAAAAAAATTATTTAATCTAGATCTAAATAATCTAATTCCCCTAAAAGTTTCCCAGCGCTTGTTCTACGATATGCAGCCACAGCTGCTCTTAAAACTTCAGCATCGGGAGACCGTGGACGACATGATATTCCCCTATCTTTAAGACTCATGTTTTCCTCTCGGAACTTTTTGAACAAAAACTGAGTGGTGCAGATTGATACTGCACCTTCCCCCACTACTTCGTAAAAAATGTCATGAGCGACGTCGGTCGCTTTAAAGCCGTTTTTTAAATATTGTCTTAAAAGTGCCTCCATTTTACTACTTATTTACTCATTTTAACGTTTTTGTTAGAATCGTCCGAATATTTTGCAGGTGAATCATTTTAATACTGAAGAAGGAATGTTTATTTGTCAGGGCAAAAAAGTTGGAACCTCATTAATCTTCTGAGGAGTGAAGTAAATTCTTTATATATAAATATATAAAAAAAAGGAAACAATGCAAACACTTTTCGTACTATATCATATTCTACTATGATATGATAAGGATATGGACAAATGTACTATTATTCTGCAGAAAATGTGCTTAAGTTTTTTTATCAAATCTAATATAACAAGGTATTAAAAATTATCAAGTTTGTAAGTAGTTTGCAAGATTTCATGGTGGCAGAGGGAACACTGAAGATAACCATTGACCAAAATAAACTACCTTTACTATAATTAAAAGTATTTCGAATTGAAGAAAACACCTAAAATGATATAATTGTCTATAATAACGTGATGTCAGGTTATTCGAATGACTTAAGTGATTTTCTAGCCACATTTAATCCTTTACTATTATTTAAAAGTATAACAATACGGAATAATTGATTTAATATCCGCAATATTTGCCAAATTTAGTTCCGAACGAGTTTTAACTAATCCCAAAACAGAAACTGGCGACGAAACTAAAGTATTTGCACAAGACGTCCACCGCAGCCTAGACAATTCCAAGAACAATTTTATAAGAATGAATATTTTTGTATGAAAAAAAACATTACATCTCTCCAATTTTCTGAACAAGCAAACCCATGTAAACGTGCATCCTGAAACTGTAAATAATGATCTTTTTATTTCAAATAAAACCGGTTTGGTTGTTTTATTTTTTGTATTCAAAATCGCACGAAGGCTACGTAAATTTAGTTGATAATTGATAAACATTATGTTAGTCGTAAATTCCTAACTAAAGCTAATTAGTTTTTGCTTTTATAGAAACAAACCCAACCACACGTCCTTAATGGTTGCATCCACTCAGTTTTTATTAGCAGGAATTATGTAATAAAAGCTAATTTCCTAAAGTAAGAAAAGACGTAACCTCTATACACACACACAAACTCACAGAGAGAAGCATACTCAGACCAGTGGTCGTCGGTCAAAGTATTAGCGGAAATGTATAGTTATGGCCTCCCATATAGAAACGATAGCACTTCGTTCTATTTTAACTGGATTAAACTAAGCTGCGAGTCCAGTCGGCGATGTAATTAAAATGGCCGCAATGTCCTGTCACACCGAATTAGGGAATCGCCGTAGGCACCCCCGTTTCGCTGCTGTTAAACCATTCATGGCCCGCTAGGACCCAGACATTCAGTATTATTAGAGAGGGAAATTCGTTTTATTGGTTTTCACTGTAGCACCGGTTGCCCTTTGGTTATTTTTAGGGATTACTGAATAGCCTACATATCAAAAAATTATGAGGTTTTGGTTTGATACAGGTGAAGAATCTCCAAATATATATATATATATATATATATATATATATATATATATATATATATATATATATATATATATATATATATGTAGTAATCGCTAAAAATAACCAAAGGGCAACCGGTGCTACAGTGAAAACCAATAAAACGAATTTCCCTCTCTAATAATACTGAATGTCTGGGTCCTAGCGGGCCATGAATGGTTTAACAGTAGCGAATATATAAATATATAAATATATATATATATATATATATATATATATATATAAAAATATATATATATATATATATATATATATATATATATATATATATATATATATGAGAGAATATAATGTTAAATAAATTTATTTACTTTCCTGGTTTCCTGACAAAATCAAAGAAAAATCATCACGTTAACACTATTTTAATTTATTAGACCGTAGACGAGATATTTTATTTATTAGTTTTCAATATGCCACAATGTTTGCGCAGACTGAACAAATGCGAATATGGACAGCCGGCAAATTCACAATTATAAGCAATAAATCACCTATCATCTGTTTAGAATGTGAGCTGATGCCAGCGCTGCGTGTATGCAATAAAGTACTGAATACGAAACGTGTGTAATAAGCGTAATTCTGAATTATCTAAAGGTGCATTCACACTAAGACTTCCCTTATACATCTTTACGACTAATACTAATATCTTTACTGTTTCATTTGGAAGAAGATAGACGAAATGTGAAATCTTTTTTTAATTGTCTCACCGAAACGTCTAGAATTTGAAACATCATAATTTGAAAACCACAGAAGTTTTAAATATGGAGTAGTGTTTACTCGCAGGATGAACATAAATTGTAACAATTTTCTTCGAAAATGGAAGCATAATTTCAATTTTAAGTTTAGAGATGCTTTTTCCCAGTGCACAATACGTAAATTGGTAGCCAAATTTTTATAAACTAAATCTATGGGTAACGCTAGAAAAGAATACAGACAACCAAAACCAAGATAAGCTGTAAACATCCAACGTATAAGGGAAATTGCTTATTTTTTTCTATCGATTATGACTGCCAGGTATTTTTTCATCATTTTTTTCATCATCATTTTTGCATCATTTCTGCTGCAGCACATGTACTTTGTTATGTTAATTTATTACCAACCTATTTTTCTTAGACTCATGGCCGTTTGTTTCTACTAAGTGCTCTGGTTCTTTCTATGCATTAGCAATATAATTCGCATATGCGAATTATACTAGGTGTTTATTTTAGGGTTCCTAAATTTTTTGGTTTTCTTAATTATATTACCTAGTGCAATTATGAAAACTATTGCCGACAAAACAAAGCTCGTTGCACATCATTAATGACGTTATTGAAGAACAGCGGAAATACAACTACATAAATTAAATGATAAAATATTAAAATGGAATGTATTCAATAAATCTCAAATTTAGCGGCTGCTTTCGGTTGGCAGCATATGCGACGTTGTCGAGTTTCATATTTTTCTTGTTGATATTTATTGACAGTTATTCCATATATAGATAGTACAATATGTACTATCTGAACGTTTACTTTAATTTTTCCCTTACGATCGAAAACAGTTCTTTTAAGAATTACCACAGTGCTATAATTGTCAGAGTAGCGCCCGCAAAATGCCAAATCAATTAAATAGTCATTGTTAACAGTTAGTAGCATCTCTGATATACTATTTTGAACAAGAACAAAACAACAAACACCCATTGTTACCCTTTCCGACTGTTAGAGTAGTATGTTAAGTTAATTGCTAATACTTGGATATGTTGAATTTAAGTCATATTTTTTTGTGTTAAAGTTGTGTTGTGTTGAAGTTGAAGCTGTGTTGTGGAAGTGAGTGTTATAGCAGCCTTAAGCGAAGTTCTACTAAAAGGGTTACCAATACTGCAGCTTTGAATACAAGTTCTAATCATCACACCATTTATATTACGTATGAACACTGTAAGTATTCGTACTAAGAATTACAGAAAAGATTGTTCTTAATCTCATATATAGTTTATACATAGGTACTCACAGTTTAATTCTCATTTTCGGGACAACATCTAACTTTGAATTCCTTACATGAGCAATTTATAGAGGAACAACAAAAATTCACAAAAATTCATTGTGCTACATATTGAAAGAAGTAGATTTTAAATGGAAAAAGATGATCCAAGATGAGGGTTTATGAGACTTCCCAATCTTGCCATAAAACGCATATATTTTTGAGAGGTTATATGAAGAAAAGAAAAATAGCTTTGATCAAGAAACATAGAATCAAGCTTACAGAAAATGAAATAATAAAATGTCATTGGTAATTATGTATAGTCTTTTTATTTTAATAACCATTCAAATATTAAACAATGTCGTTTTTTGAGATACTAAATCGACGGTACTTGCAATACTTTCAATATTTATTATAATTTTTTTAGTTACTTAGTAATTTGCATTTAATTTAGAGTTAATTTTTTAATTGTTATTAAAGTTTAAATCGTTATAAAAGTTTAAATCGTTATTAAAGTTTAAATTAAAAAATTGTAAAAATTATTCGCTAAAGTAAGGTTATGATATTTAATCACGAGTTACGTCCCAAGTTAAGTTTTCGATATCAAAAAAGAAATGACGAAAAACGCAATGAAACGTGTGAATACGCCTTAACGCGAAAACTGGTTTGAGAGAATAAATCAAGTATTCGTTGGAGAAACAACAGCACGACTAAACAGAGATCGCAGATCACAGCAGGTCACTGGGTTCACGGACTACTGGATCTGGTTGTAAAAAGTACATTTTTATTCTGCCCGGGTACAACAAACTTTTACTGTCAGTTTGTCCGCTCCGATGTTGCCGTTTTGTGCGCCCGATCTATCTGATTTTTTCCCCGGGATTAATTTTTAGCGTATTATCTCGGAAAAAAGTAATATGTCGTCTTTATAAAAATGGGAAACCAGGCAACGCCAAAAGTCGATTAAAATGTCAAACGGAAATGAAGTGGTTCAGTTTATGTTTGATTGATACGTTTAGACTGGTTCATTTAAACGGAAAATTAAGATTTTTTTCCTGTTCACTGTTCATTCCAAATCGGAAAAATAAAAACATCGTTTATTGAATAGAGTAATAAAAGTTTGATTGTAAAATTGTTACAATGAAATGAAAAACACACCTATCATCAAACGAACTTAAGGCAGAGATGTATGTAAGTTCAAAGATGTATTAAAATATATATATATATATATATATATATATATATATATATATATATATATATATATATATATATATATATATATATATATAGCTGATATAGAATCAGATAAATCGACAAAGTACGTATTTTCTAGTTATTAGAAAACAATATTTGATATATATGAAAGGTCAAGAAGAATATTTATCATGTATTTGTTTCGTATTACAACATCTACATTTTTGTTGTACAGAATGTAAAGTGTTTGTGTGTTGTAAATGTAGAGTTGTACAGAACATAGTGGATGGAAAAATCAACTAATCCAAGAAGAAAACAGAACTGAATAATCGACGATGACAATATTGAAATTGTGAAGGAATTTACGCATCTGGGAAGCAAACAAAAAGATAACAAATTTCTGACTCGCTGCATTCTATTCTAAGATCTAAACTAAAGAGAGGCACGAAAGTTAGGATCTGTTAAATACTGATTCGGCCAGTAGTCACTTAGGGCTGCCAGACGTGAACCCTCACAAAGAAAACAAACAAGAGATGCATGCAGTATATGAAAGGAATAGTACACCGAAAGGTATAGGTATAACTTTAAACTTACGCAATTATACAAAGATCTGGATATTGTAGACTGTGTGAGGGTTCAGGGATTCAGGTGGGCGGGAAACGTGACAAGAAAGCCAGAAAACTGAATAACAAGGAAAATCATGGAGGGGCGAACAGCAGGTAATTAAAAAAGACGTAGACTAAGACACAATGACAGGACGATGTAAGAAAAAATGCTGAAGAACTACTGCAAATTAAAAACTGTCAAGAGGCTGCTGTAAACCGATCCGAATGGAGGCGAAGGTTAAGGGAGGTTAAAGCTCACTGACGGGCTGCAGCACGCTAGAAAGAAGAAGAAGAAACAATACAGAATATTAAAAAGAAAAACATATAGTTATAACAGGCAAATATATGAAAAGAAACCGCATGACAATGAAAGCAAGAAAGACAGTGAAAGAAAACAAGAAACAGAAGAACGATACCATCACCACCATTATGATGATTATCAGGAAAGTGTTATTGTACTATTTTCCAAAATAAAAATTGTTTTGTTCTTACAATTAAGAACAGACCATGTCGGTTATTAATTTCAGGATGTTTTATGAAACGAAATTAAAACTGATATGGAAAAGAATATTTTCGCTTTGGTGAACGTGTGCCATTTCCGTTCGTTCGAAAAACTGAACAAACACACACAGTTCGGGGGGTTTCTATAAATCGAGTTATAAATCTTTTGCGGATATTTTTTGGCGGTGTGCCGACGCCAATGTAGAGCCGTCAAACTAAACATTAGTTTTCTTTGCGCACAGAAGAGAACGTCGGCTCTGGCTTCTCTATTTTTCGAAATCCATCAAAAGGAAAAGTTTCGGAACGCTTAGACTGTGCGGACAGTTTAAATACAACTTGAAAAATCTGATAAAATGGAATTTGTCTGCGTGTCTCGTACCGTGCGGAAAGTGACGTGAAACGAAAATAGTTTACTGATGTTTCCAGAGAAAAATCACTTTAAAATTTTATTCGATCAGTTTCGTATAAACTCAATTTTATTTTCTATTTCTTGCTTATGCTAATCGTTTCAGGTAGGAAAAACAAACAAAACATACAGGATTTTGTATAGATAATGCACCCGTACATATCTATGTTCTTGTTGCCAAGTTTCGGTCAAAAATTTAAAACAAATCATCCCACATGATTCGATTTCCCCTGATATGACACTGTGTGCATTGTTTAGGCTTTTTAGTAAGGCTACCGTTCTATATATATATATATATATATATATATATATATATATATATATATATATATATATATATATATATATATATATATATGGCGTTTTGTATCAACTCTTCATAAACTTTGACCAATAATGTAGCATAATACGTTCCTATTATCACCTGTCTATCACTTTTTCATATAGTCTTTAAGGATAATGTCTTGAGAATTCAAGAAAACTGTGGCGATGACCTTTTCGACCGTTAGAAGCGATTGCGCCTTCTTTGCTGGATAAAACCCACTGTTTTCGACTATTCCTTCATTTCTGATGTATAGTGATGAATCCAAGTTTCATCAAAGGTCGGTGATGAAACACCATCACTAGTGTGAAGTGGTTTCTCGATTCCGTTTTTGATCCGTACTGAGCAAACTCGGCATCTATCGTGCAGATAACTTTCTCATATCCAAATGTTCATCTCGGATATTCCGTACAGGTTCGATCCCAATAATACTATAACATTTGATATAAAACCACGAATTAAAAGATAATGCCGCCGACGGTAGTTATTTTGTGTTTTATAAAAAATATAAAGGGTTGGTTTGTGATTAAAATGAAACTTATAGACTGAAGTAAATTTAACATAATCAGGATATTTGTTTACATAATGACCGAACTTTCTATTGGGTTATACATATAAATCATATTTTTTGTCGTACGTTTTATACGTATATAAAACAAAAAATAAAACCGCCATTATAGTTTATCAGCAAAATGTATGTGTGTGTCCTTAATTTAAAGCCAGAATCTAACCTTATCCTTTTCCAACGCGTGAGTTACGTAAAAGACAGATACAATCTGACATTAATAACGTATTATTTTCTATGCTCATGTGCGTTAATTACCATAAAATCGATCGATGAATATATTTTTAGCTGCTTGAGGTTTTTCGCAGTGATACGAAAACGCTGCATACGGCACTTTTTTTCTAGACTTATGAATATTAACGAGCATCGACATAACACATTTTAAGTTCAGTGTAATATAAAATGTCGGATTTTTTATTAATCGCATGTTGGTCATATTCAGATGGTATCAGTCAAACAGCTTTGTAACCGTCCATTAAAACTTCACGTTTATCTGTTCCTAAATAAAATATTAATGTTTCATATACCTAGATATCGTTATTTTTACAACAGGAAAAGTTCATAGAGTAACTGTTCTTCGAAGAAGCTTGTATCACGTAACGAGAGTGAAGATGAGTCAATTATGAGATTGAATCATCTCCTGATGATACTAACATCGTTAGCGAAACGCGGGTCGAGAAGTTAGTCAAAGTGATTTGGTGTTTAATGGTAAATTTCTTCGCGGTTAGTATTTCAGACTGAAAGTTCCGTTAGAGAAATCAATGTAATGTTCAGAATAATGATGATAACCAACATGAAATTATGTCAAGAAGTAGTTAAACGATTTTCAAAATATCCAATTTAAATTATTAATAATCGAGTATGGATTAGATACTAATGAGGGATGTGAAGAAGACATAGAAGATGAGGGGAAAAATAGAACAAGTTGGAAATCATCAAAGCCAGGACAATGATGATTACTATATTATTAATACTTTCCGTTTGCGTAAATCTTCACATCAATCTTCATTTCCATGGCATATTTCAACAACTGCAATAGAAAATCTCATGGTTTAGTAAAAAATTCAATGCCAGAATTAGCTAATAACTAAAGGAACTACTACGCAAGGAAAACTGTTACAAATTCAATCTTTCATTGGAATTACTTATTGTCCTTTCACGTAAGAAAAATATTGAAAAAAAAGGGGTTACATAAAAGTAACGCTTTTACCAAGAAACCTGTGTATTTCTTCTAATATATACTACCAACAACTAGCTAATTCTATGATCTTTTTAACAGAAATTGCCCGAATAAATGAATCTTAAATGGACTTTGTTTAATCAGGACAATGTCGACTAAATACATCTTTGATGTCTCTCTAAAATGTACTGAAGCTAAATGAGGAAACCAAACCTAAGAACACAATCCCACAAAAAATCATGGTCATCTAAAGAACGTTATGGAAAGAGACGTTATGAATGGAGACTGCAACAAACATAAGACAGAAAAAAGAAATTGGTGCAAACAAGACTAAACGAAGTTAATCAGCCGATGATTGTTTCGCCGAATAAAATATTTCCTTAATTCATCATACCATTTATACTTCTAAGAAAAAATTAATTGCATGAACTAACATATCGCTAGACGGCAATCTACGTTTCTGACTATTATAATTTTTTATTCTGCATTCGTTCGATTTTGTTGCAGAATAGAACTTTGGTTACATGAAAAATACGATTGGGACGAGAACGACTGATACGGCGAATGAGGCAAATATATCCTCAAAGGGAATGAATTATTTTAGAAGTGCACCTAACCTTAAAATCAATACTCCACATCGGACACCGAGCTTTCAGTAGAAACCTTTCCGCTTGCAACTCGTTAGTTTTTTATATTGATGGAAAATGCTGTTGTGGCTTCGTCGCGTGCAATATTAAAACGGACCGTGTTTGTATTTTTGAGAATACGCGTTGTTTTTCAATTCGAATTACTTTCTAACACTTCATTCTAACAACCATTATTGTTAAAATTAAATGCCCACGCCTCTGTCGAGTATTAAACCTTCTGACTTCAGGGCATTAGTTTAGAACTTCCTGATTGTATTATTTCTAAAAAACGTTTCAAAACAAGCTTATTTCTTCATATTAATTATATAATTGAAACTCCACTAGACCTTGATTAGTCGTAATTTCAATATTTGAATATGTGGAAATTAATATACTCGAACAAATTTTGAAAGCCATACAACACAGCTGAGTATTACTAATCCTTCTATCTCTCTTGCTTCATTTAAAATCTAGCATGACTCATTCTACACTTTCTCTGTGCAGTTAAACTGACCTTTCAGAACAATTGATTCATTCGTTACTACAATAAACTTTTAATATTTCAAAACGCAGTTTCAATGGTAATAAAAACATTTTAATATTACGTGTAGTAAATCAGTAAAAATTATGTTCTTGTAATGCTTTATTTATTGATGGACTTAACTGAATACATTATGTTTATAAAATGTTATACTTATATACTCATTTTATAACTAAAAAATTGAAATGAGGTTAAAAAACGTTCGTAAATTAACTGTTAAAAACATAAAACAGAATATGGCAATTTACCAAGTGAAACAGTGGGTATAATGTTTGATTTCAGTTCTTTAATCTGACAAAATGTCATCCGGAGAGAAATCGATAGAGACCAGTTTAAAGCGTTGAAATATTACTGCTGGTAAGGCCCGAACGAAAACCAATAAAACAAGACGAACAAAAAATAAAACCGAACACAGGAAAGAGATTTTTCAATTAATAAAACCGAATGCGCGAGGCAACGTTTCGAATGACAGATTAACTATGCACATCCTTTAATCCGTAGTTTTTTCGAAAGAAGCGGACAGTGGTGTCGGTTATGGCTCGTGCCGCCTATATTTCTTTTAACGCCGTTACCAACGGCGCTTCATTAATTTCACAAACGACATCATTTGTTGTCGTCAGATTTAAAGAAAAATAAACCGGCAGAACAAATGACGTTCGTTCTTCGCTCGTTCACTTGTTTTTCGGGGCATTTCTTTAACAAACGAGCGTACAGTTAGCTAATGCAAAAATGAAAGAAGTGCCAGATAACTCTAATTTATGGCCGAGCTATTATTGCGTCTTTATGTTTTTATTGATAACGAAAGGAAGGAGCTAAGGGCACCGTTAATAATGTTTCGTCGGTCGTAGCCGAACGAGAAGGAACTAACTGCAGCGGTGGTTTATTTTCGCGAAGAATTTTAATGTTTACGTCAAAGTTTTTGGGAAATATTTCGAATTAAATCCGTTCACGGAATAACGCTCGCAGTGGTCCAACTTGTTTGGAGTCGATTGCCAAGTTTTTGGTACATTAAATTAGAAGATTAAAATGCTGAGATGTCGATATTTCTGTAAACAGCATTCCAAATAAACAACAGCAAATTCAATTTGCTTTATGTAATATCTAAGACGGTAGAATACGCGACAAACATATATTTAAGTATGAGCAAAATTACGTAAGTTAAATAATGAATATCAAAATTTGAGAGATGTTCGTTTAAATATGTTGTTTATACTGTGAAACTTTACCCAAGTAGCCAAATTACTACAAGACACGTTTTGCAAACCTCAGCAGTGTCAGTTTATTAATTAATAACAGTTTTTTATGCAGCCCTGCAAGAATCTGCATCAGTTGAACTAAAAGATCAGTTGCATCAGAAGAGCAATCTGCATCAGTCAAAGATCAAAAAATAAATAATTTATAATGTAGGATTACATAACCTAAACCATATTTACTTCATATTAGACTAATTCTCACTTAAACACGCCTGGTTTAACTAGAAAACTAATAATCATATCGCTTTTTATCATAATGGTTTTATGCGGTCATAATTCAAAAATACCTCATTGAATTTTTATTTATTTCCTTTTTTTAAAACCCAATCATGTCAATTTATCGTGATATTTACGTTTGAATGAGTCATATAATTACACAACTAATCGAGGGATTATTAGTAACTTGTTATAATGAAGATTATATACATGAGGAAGAGATTTATTACCTCATATCCTTTTATAGTTGATAACTTATTCGAATTGTTTAAACTTAGAAATAGGAAAATACAAGGTTGACAACTCTAGTAATGTTCTAAATTCAACGAGGTTAAGATCAGTTCAAAGAGAAATTACTTTTTTTCGCTAATCATGTTTGCATCTTAAGGATTGAATCATCACCCGATGTTTTTGAGTTTAGTGTTTCTCATCAAAGGTTCCGATATAAGAATTGATATATTAAGGTGGTTTGTATGGTATCCTAGGATACCTTTTTTACAGTTGTGATATTATCCCTGAAATACTCTACGATTTTTACTTTTTGACTTACTTTGTAGATTAAGATGCCTGAAACGTTCCATCATGTATAGGAAACATAATCATATGAAAAGCTTGATGGTTGAAGAATTATATGTTATATTAATTGCATAAAGGTTGGGGGTTTCCATGAAGTGAAATGAGAAGTTAAAATAAACTAAACTTAAAAAAGAACTAAAAATAAAGTGGGACTATGCACTTTCATTTTTCGAATGACTTATGACCCAGCGGTATGAAAGTGTCCTTTAAAAGGCACTTCCTCAACGAAAAGTTACGATATTTGAATAATGGGATATCACCAGGATTATTCCCGTTGACTCTGTTCTTCAAATAGGTTTTCTGGCTATTGATAAATTTTGCATACTTCTAAAAAACCCAGGTATACCAATAAACAATAAAGAGGAAACAAATCAATAGATGATCTTACTCTAAAAACAAAAATGGAAGATGTAATCAGTAGAATTGCAAATTAAGCTTGAAGTAGAGCTTGCTCGGTCATTTTGCTCAATAAGATAATGAGAGGTGGATAGAAAACAGCGTACAATGAAGATCCATAATACACAAAAAAAAGGCAGGTCTATATCCAGCGGTGGATGTAAACCTGCGAACGAGTGGTTGTTAAGGAAGAATCGGTGGTTTATTAGTTTAGTGGAATGAATAGAGGAGATGGAATTAGTGAAGTTGAATATATCAGTAGGATATAGTTTGTTTCACTTGCATAATTTGGAGACAATTTAGTTAAAGTGAGATCTGATGAGAAAGTAGAGCAAAATTAACTAAGTACTTTTCGGTCAAAGCATACGGAAACCCAAACGCTTTTCAATATGTATGAGGGAATTTTTGAGTAAATAAAATGTCTCTTACTCATTACTATGGATTACAGGCAGTCCTTATAGACCTGATTTCAATTACAAACAACTTTTTTGACAATTAAATCATATGATACTCCTTAAGATGAAATCCACTGACAAGAACAACTCAAATGATTTCTGACAGGCACGTACCAACAGTGTCAGCTGTCAAAAGCAATGTTGCCTTGAATCAAGGCACAAAAGTACCATACAAATTCGAACAAATTTAATTGCCGATATAGTCCAAATGAAAATGAGATGATAATGATGAAACATACTAGTAGGATACCTTGACCTATTTTAACATAAAGTGTTTCGAATTCGAACTAAACAAATATTAATATTTAAACAAAAATATTTCAACAAGCAATTATCAATTCCATGGTTGTTCTAATTACTTGGTTGTGTGTTAATTGCGATCGTATTTGTTGGTACTATTGTTTCGCGTCGTGTCATAATATTTTTTGTGTAATGTCGAATTGAATAATCCATGATGGATTCATTTTTTACGGATTTTCTAGACGGCTACCGAAACGGGTATTAATAAGAAACTTACGAACTGTCGGTAATAACCGCTTGCCCAATATCTAAGTACTGCCGGCTTCAAATAGAATATTGCCTCTTTTTTTCGTTATTTGTTGTTTCATAATAGTCATGTAAATTTTACGAAATTCACGTTTTTAATTTTGTAATAATCTATCGATTAGATATCGATGCTGTGCTACCAAACGAATTTATACAGGTCGATATCTGAACAAAAATAGTGTTCAGAAAGGGTTGTTATACTTTCTAATTGAAAAGTTCGTGGAGCGACACCTAAGGAGCAGTAAAAGGACTATGTATAATATGTGAAGTTTCCAGTCGATCTGTCAATTCGATGTCAAAACGTATCAGTGTTATTTTTTAAAATGGCAAATACTGAAAATGGTGCAGTGATTAAATACTTTATATACTAAAAAAAGGTTTAAAGACAATGGAAATTTAAGGGGAGTTAAATATTAGAGGAGTCTGGTCCTTCAAAATTTGGATACAAAAATTAGAGAGAAAAGACCTGGTTTAGCGAATAAAAAAATCATTTTTCATCAAGACAATGCACCGGCTCACAGAGGTGTTCTTACAATGGTCAAATTAAAGGAGTTATATTACGAATTGTTGGAGCATCCACTATATTTACCATATCTGACCTCCTATGACTTTCGTATGTCCCCAAACCTCAAAAATGCCTAAGTGGCAAGGGTTTTTTTTATCAAATGAAGAAGTTATAACAGCCGTAGATGAGTATTTTAAAGAACTTCCAGAAAATCACAAAAGAGATGGAATAAATGTATTGGAAAAACTCTGGAAAACAAAACTTTGAGCTTAAGGAAGAATATATGAAAGAATAAAGTCATTTTTTCAACTATAAACTTGCTTTATCATTTCCGCTCCGCGAACTTTTCAATTAGTCTAGTACTTAGATATAAGCGATGATTCAAAATAAGGAATTAGCATAGCAGATACATATTTGGTGTATCGAGCTAAAAGCAGACGACTTTGAAAAATAAAGCGATTTTCGATCAAAAAATTAATATTTCATTTAAAATGTATCTGATTTTTCATTCTACTCTCGAGTATCACTTAGCTACAACAAGAAACGTCCATATCTATTAGAGCTATTAGATGAGTGATACAAAATCAGGAATTGGTAGTAAAACGAATAATTGAGCCAATGAATAATATTAATAAAAAAATTCAGTAGTTAATCTTGGAGAGTCGAATGAAGATCGCAACCTTAATCCGCTTAAGCGCATAAATCATAAAGGCGCATCAATTTATCAAAAGGAATTAATCGTCGTTCTCATCTCTATCCCGGGGCATTTTATAAATAATAACCTTCGAGTATTGTGCGCCAAGAAGCGAAAAAAACGGCCAATTAACCGTACCAATGCGCTGATAAAAATACGGTTCTATATAGCCGGTTCGAGCTTTGACATTGCCTTTAAATCGTCTGAACAAACTGGTTTGGCAGAAACGCACCATCTACGAAAGAAATTATTCATTCGGATAATGCACAATAGTTTTTTTTTGGTTTTGTTTTTCCTATCCGCTTATGTTACCAATAAAACCCGAACAATTTTCTTTAAGCCCTTCCGTTAAATTATCATGAAAGATATAAACATATTTGAGCGTTCAACAATGATTAACTCTCCATTCTTATAATAATTATTTCTATATAATACTATATATATATATATATATATATATATATATATATATATATATATATATATATATAAGGCAATCCTGGAGTGGATACCGCTAGATCGCAAACGTCCGCGAAGAAGACCGAAAGCACGATGGACTGATGACATCGTTAAGTATATTGGACCCGAGTGGCAGAGGAAAGCCCAGGACCGTGAAGGTTGGAAGCATGCTGAAGAGGCCTTCATCCTGCAGTGGATCGATACGGGCTGATGATGATGATGATGATATATATATATATATATATATATATATATATATATATATATATATATATATATATATATATATATATATATATATATAATTTCTATTAATACAACTGAAGAATATTTCTTGAGATTTTATAAAAATAAATAGCAAAAAGAGAGCTAGTCTACAACCCTCCAACTATCAAATATTCAATGAACTATAGGCCATTATAATTATTAATATATTTTACTAATGTAGATTGGCATAACTTTATTTGCTAATATGGTCAAGTATGGTTTTTAACAATAAATAAAATGAAATATTATATAAATATAACAATATAAAAAATATTGTTTTATTTTGTTATTAAAATATTTGATATGTGTAGTAAACTTACCTGTTAAACACGTGGAAGGTGGGGCTATCATAAAAAACTTACCCTGTACGGTTGATATTATACTTTTATAATCGTTAGAAAACCTTTCCAGGTATTGATAATTTTTTATGACACATAGTGATATATTACCTTCACTAATACCAGAACAAAACTTAAAACTAGAATGGGTTATTTGAAACAGTTTAAACATAAACTTTGTAATAATTCAATTAAACAAATTGACTGTTTATAGAATACTGTAATTTTGAGAGATTGTAGATTAATTAACAATTTATGAAACGAATTGAACTTTACTTTCGTTTCTCGGTGCAAATTAGAAAACGAGATTTTCACACACGTTAGGCAGTTCAAAGGAACATACTACGTTTAAATTCTTTTCGTACACAGTAAAACATACATCTTGTTGGAACTATAATAAAAATGCAATAGGTGGCACCACCTGCTGTATCTTTTTCTTTTTGAATGATACGATTTTAGGAAGAGTCAATTTCATATCTTGAAATTTTGAATAAAGTGATTGAGCCATCTTACTGTGTATATCTGTCTTTCGGGGTGGCGAACGCATAGATTCAGTAAGAAACATTTATAGAACTAAACGTCTCCTGGTACATTTCAAATATTATCCCAACTCAGGCGGAGATCACGATTTCGAATCCTATTCCAAAAAAAAATGTTCTGATTTTAAAAAATGAAATGATTTAAATCACGATCGCAATGATGTAGTTTGGTTATAAATAAATGTGATATCTCGGTTGCAATGTTTAAAATGCTATTATAATCTGATAAGAACCACCGTTTCATATTTCAACGCGTCAATTATATTTCGCTGCGATGATCAGAGCATAATTTTTTCCTGTAGAACATTGTTCGTTCTTAATGTCAGTTGTTTGTTCCTGTAGATTAAGCCTGACGATACACCAAATTACCGTCATTAAATACCTATCTAATTTAGCTTTATATTTCAATTTATAACTTTATACGAGGATATACTGAAAAGTTAAATAGTTTTCCGATAGATGGCAGTGCGATCGCATAATTAATTGCATTTCTGAAAAGTAACTTTTTCCTAGTAACAGTCCATGATTTTCAAGTCGATGTGACATTATTTTGCTAGTCTTCGAAAGCAGATAAGTTCAATATTTTTGCTATCATGGAAGAAAACAAATTTTGTGTCTTGAAATTTTTGCGTCGAAAAATAATCGCGGAAACTGAAGAAAATTTGCAAGCGACTCTGCTCTTTCACATTACATGGTTCATAAGTGATTCACGAGTGACGTTTCCCACTCAGGACTCCCCGTTGAGGTCACCACTGAGAAAATGGTCAAGAAAATTCATGATATCGTATTTGCCGTTCGCAGAGTGAAGGTTAGAGAAATTGGTGGAATGATAAACATCTCGAATGAATGCATAGAGCACATCTTCCTCAAATTATTTGGGTGTGAGATAGCAATTAGCGTAATGGGTACCACGTTTGTTCAGTGTGTACCAAAAACCGAATTACTACTTACAGCTTCACAGCGATATTTTTGGATACGGAAGGAATTATCTTCATGGAATATTTGGCGAAGAAAATGCAGCATTAATGCTACGAATGCTACGAAAAATCGTTGGACAAAGTTTATCGAGCTAAAGGGGGACTAGGCTGCAAAATAAATTCATTTTCGACCAAGAAAACAATAGCTTATTTAATATATTAGATTCACACCACTATCGACAATTTTGAGAAATGAGCCTCATCGGAGAAGATGATTTTGCGATGAAATTCGTTGTCGGCTTCCATCATTTCGATGGCCCAATTCATGACGAATACGACGGTCGGTTGCCTTCAATTATTGTGTCAATACGATTTTATACGGATGCAAGCCTAAGTCCAACCTCTAAATTCTCCAGGCGAGAGGCCTAACTCTTGCGAGCGGCGAGCAACCGAGACGTTGTCATTTTCGGCTACACTTGCTTGAATGGCGACAATATTCTTAGCACTTCTGGCTTTTTTTGACACAGGCACCACACTATCGTGGTGAGTAAACTGACTTTCAAATTTTGTAATAACACGATCAATAACCTGTTCAAAAAGGACCACCATTACGAATACCACGATGGGTCTGAATTGCTCGTTGAGTAGCACGAGGGGACCGCGAATTTGCGTAATAAAACTGGCCAATTTCCAAACGTTCTTCTAACGTGAAACGCACCACGATTTAATTGCAAATTAAACCAACCCACCCAAAATGGGTAAACAAATATGGCCTACATAAGGTGTCAACATTCTATCATCCCTAATGGTAGACCCTTTATACTAAGTAACATATATTTTCTATTCGTGTTATTTTTATAGTAAAATAAAAGAGTGGAATGTTCATCTTTGATTAAGCAATGCCCTTGATCAAAATTATATCACTATATCCTACTACATATTTTCAGAGTCGAATATATGACGGTCAGGTTAAAATAAGCTTCGGTTTGGATAAGCCTTATCGAGCGACTAGAAACGAAAAAACCGCAGACACAATTCCAACGCCGGCTCGTTAACCAGAAAGTAGATATATAAAACAGAACGACCTCCGAGATCCCCAAGTAAAAACTAAATCCTTTTATAGAGGCCTTTTATAGAAGCCAATCAATTGTAATAATGCTGTAAGCTTAACAAGATAGCTGCAAATATTTTTTAAAAAAAGGATCGTCTATTGTGCCAGGCTGTCGCGTCAAGATGGGACACTATTCTTCTATCGCATTATGAAGATAGATAAGCTCCTTTCTCGATCTGCTTGATTGTAAAATCGTACCATTTGATTGACGACCAACGCTGGATGTTAATCTGTTCAGTTATCTGTAAAGGTAATACGATTTTCTACAAGATAAATCTTTTCGAATTATCTAACGGGATAGGAAGTAAAAGATTTTTGTTCTATTGTCTTCAAAATTGATCTTTCCATTCATATAGATAGGATTAAAATCCGTAATATAACAATTAAAAATGAAGAAGTGGATATGCCAGAAAAGGTTAATCCCCCGTTCGATCATTAACCAAAACCGCTCGTTCAATTCAGTGCCATGAGGTTTTATAACTGGATATTTAGATGTGGAAAATTATTTTGCAAGATAACTAAATAAAATATGGCATCTAAGAGTGACAACTATAATACTTACTCTACTGAAAAAATAAGGTAATTATTAAATATTAACGTATTTATAAGATTCGAAAGATCCGACGAACGAATTCTTCATCTTCGGGGTTTATTGTCATTTGTTAATATCTAAGGCCTGCTGTACTTGATATTTTAAAGAGCTTTATTGTTCCCATTTATCGATAAAAAGCGAATCTCCGTATCTGCTACACCACCAAAAGATTTTTCTCTTACAGAAAGAGTGATTAAAAATGTATGTGTATGTGTAAAACTCTTAAGAAGAGCATAGGCATAGAACAAGAACTGGGCAAAAAGATTCTCAATTTCCTTGATTTTACATCGATTTACAAAAATTTTACGGGGATTAATTTCGAACTGGGATTTCATTTTTATATATTTCAGACAGACTGATCAAGAGTTGCTTTTATTCCAAGCTCTCCTTTTTTTTATATCCGAATACATTATTTTCATCCTGGGCCTGACGATTACTTCAGAACCAGAAGGTATATCATTGGCTATTTTTTTATTTTTTATACAACATATATATATATATATATATATATATATATATATATATATATATATATATATATATATATATATATATATATATATACAGGGTACTTCCAAAGTTGAGTCATTAATTTTAACAGGTTGTAGAACTGTAAAAATAAGTAATTTTACCAAAAAAAGAAGTTATTAACAGTTACAACATTTGATAACAGACCTGACTGTTTGATATTCTCGACCACTGCGTTGTAAGTACATAAAGTATTTGTTTACTGTGGGTACTGGGTATGACTAGCTTTTTGTATTCTTGTATGATATTCTGCGATTAAAATGCCAGACCGTTTTATGCCAACGTAAAATGCCAACTTTTATTTCAATGATTTTTGCTAAATTGACCAGTGGTCGGGAATACGCAGTCGTCGAGAATATTAAAAAGTCAGGTCTGTTTTCAAATTTTGTAACTGTTAATAACTTCTTTATTTTGCCTTCTTTATTTCAAGTTTGGGAGTTCTACAACCTGTTAAAATAAATGACATAAATGACATAAATGACAAAACCAAACACCAAACCAAAAACACCCTATATATGTATATATATATATATATATATATATATATATATATATATATATATATATATATATATATATATATATATATATATATATTCTTTTTTTGTGTTTTTGGGATTTTCGGTCATTTGCAGTAATAAAATGATTATTTTCCTATTTTATTAACGTTTCGGGTTATTTTATTAAACCACCCTCAGAACAATTACAATTCTACAATACATACATACATACATATATATATATATATATATATATATATATATATATATATATATATATATATATATATATATATATATATATTTATATATATATAGGCCATGATGATACTCACC
The DNA here is from genome assembly GCA_031761425.1 of Cosmopolites sordidus. Lineage (NCBI taxonomy): Eukaryota > Metazoa > Arthropoda > Insecta > Coleoptera > Curculionidae > Cosmopolites > Cosmopolites sordidus. Next base: position 120,525 of record JARFXV010000305.1, read on the forward strand.
TTACAGACCGATTTTTTTGTAACAATCTTAGGGTCGAAGTCATTTCATCAAAGAATAAACTTCGAAAAGGGAACGGTGTTACTCTCCGGAGCTTTTATAGTTAATTTGGAAGAGGAAACTGCCAAAGAACTAAATCCCTTATGTTAATACTGTGCGACTTAGAAAAAGTCGTAAATAAAAAGGGGCCAAACTTTTAAATCTTCTTACTGCTGGTTTCAGAGCCGGGCGAATTGATAGAAGGACCCAGGCAAACCGAGCGGTAGAAAATTGAATTTTTAACGCGGGTTGATTGGAAACGCCCAGGATTTTCTTGTCTTTTAACGACGTTAATATTTTACATAGGGTTCTCCGTTTTCCGGCTTCATTTTTTGAATAATCTTTATTGAAATGGTGGATTTATTAAAACAAATCCTTTCTTTATACATTTATAGTAAAAAAGGCATTGATTCTTAGCAGATATAACTTTAGGTATATATCGAAACTACATGGTTTTAAAATAACAAAAGATGTTAAGAAAAATTAGAAAGAATTTGTTTCAAATGGTGAAATTATTGATTCATGATAATATATGAGAGTCGAACTCAAATAAATTCACTATAACACCAAAAATCCTGATGATGTTAACATGGTTAAATTATTCTTAGCGTCGGTATGTTGTTTTGTAGAAAGAGACAGGCGTGTTAGGGATAACGTTCGTAAACGCTCTTAAGTCATATTAAACTATTGCTAGACTGCCGATAAGATTGACATTGTTGTAACTGTTGCTATCATTGATATTTTGAGGCCAGTTTGAACTGCTCACTAAAAATTTAATAAAAATAAACCTTATTGTAATAATTCAAACATCAATAAAATAATGTTATTTTATTGCTAGTATCACTGATAAAGTAAACAAGTGCCTATTATAATTATTTGAAACATTTTTAAAGAAAATATATGATGAAACGATGCATCAACAGTAATGCCGTTCTATTTTAAAACGTTAAAATTGTTTGATTTCGGATGCATGTATTAAAACGTCGACCTTGAAATAAAAAACAGCTGACTGCAACTCGTGGCCAGGCAACAGAAACCTTTGCAACGTTGTTTCGACTCGTAACCAAAATTAAACATCCAGTGATCTAGTAGAAGTTAGTTGGGCGAGAGAGACATTCGTTATATTCATAGTAAAATATTACGTATAAACTCATTGAATGCTATTTGCATTGGTTAAGTTTCTAGTGAGGAAATAAAACACAAAAATCACGCTTATTAATAATTCAATTTCGATTTGCAATTAAAATATTGTACTGGATAATGTGTTACTGAGACAGATATTGTTGACCTGTATTGTGACTGTAAAACCATTTCTACATCAACAATATTTCATATAAAACAGCAGCAAATTAATCGGTCATTCTTAATGCATTAAAATCAAAAAATATATTCTCCAAATTGAATGATTTTTGATGATCTAAACACCTGGGAATTTGCGAATTGGACAAGAAAAGTGCAGAAAAAAAACAAGCGATGAGCAATAGCAGCCGAATCAAATGGTTATTGATGGCTAGCCATACCACATCATGAAGTTAGAAAAAAAATTGTCGACAATTTTACACTATCCTGCATACTGGCCTAACATTGCTCCACAAACCATTACTTTACTTTATAATTAGATACTTGTTTTTAGTAGTCATTTCACAAGAGGGACATGTTTAAATCTGTATTTCATTAGGAGATACAAAATGTGATTTTTTCATAAAATAAATATTTTTAATAAAGGTATTTACAAGGACACGCTAAATACAAGGATAGAGTTTTTTTTTAAATCATTAGTATTCAAAACTGGACTAGTTCTTTAATTGTCGGATTTTGTAAATGAAAAGCACAACAAAATCAAACGGTAATAGATCAAGAGAATATATTAGTCAATAGATTTATGAAATTAATAATTTTTTATTTGATTTATATTGTCGGCTATATCGTTATTTAACAATAACGTCACCTAAAAACATTCATAGATTATTTTTTTTAGATTTTTCATGTCGATAATTGAAATCTGGCCAAGCTCTCGTCATTCACAAGCAACTATATTTATTTTTTTCTCACGTCACAAAAACGACAAACAGAGATATACACGAGCTTGTTAGAACAAAACAGAATATTATCATATTTAACTTTTTTAGTTAAGATGATAATTGAATAACTAGTCGACACACTAGTTAACTACAACATATAGTTGAACCATTTTATGAAATGGCCATTATTTTGTATATCTATAAAAATGTTGATTTAAAAAACATACGAGCTTATAGATCATCCTATTTCACAGTTAAAACACACATTTTAACCGCGATATGATTTGCTTAGCTGGAATTATGTGAAAGTTTACGAAATTATGGCACGTATAAGCGAAATTATGCAATTCGGACTCAGTTCAGCGATTCTGTTTTTACAGTTCATAATTTATAAATACTGTGGTTTGATAAGTCCGACATTTTTATATGTTTAATCAGTGCTGACGTAAAATTAACTTGACGTTATGAAAACTATATGAAACACTCGTGTTTCAGCTTGTTGCTTTTCGTGTCTGAATGGTTAACCTTGAAAAAAAATTTTAGGGCTCTACGGTCTGATAATTGTAGCAGGTAGCTGAAGTTTCCGAAAAACGATTATTTACCTACACACTCACACAAACGTAAAATCTCCCTCACCAACCGTATTTGAGCGTCAGGTGCATCTCCGACCATCCTTTTTAAAAAGTAGAATGTTGTGCCAGCTTTCAAATTGAAAAATTTACGAAAAAAAATACTACGCTACTAGCAACGAGGAAACGATAAAACTACAAAACACAGTATCATTATTCTTATTTTGTTTTCAAGGATATGTTGGACGAAGTTGAAACCTTGCTAAAAAGGAAACAGGATGACCTTAAAATCGACGATAATGTGCCCAGGTTTTAAAATAAATATATAACTAATTCCTTTAAACCAGGAAATAGGTAATTACGAAATAAATCTTTCTGTTGAAATTAAAAGAGAAGTTGCGTTTATCACGCTATAAGGAATATAATCAAGTTAACACGTACATTTTTGTTTTTATACATGTACGGTGAAATAACTGATTAGATATGCCGATATTTAAGTTCGTTTCTTCACGCGTTTCTCTGGTCTAACGATAACGAAATCGAGAAAACATTAAAAACAATTTATTGCAATTGAAAAGTACTGCTACCCACATCTGGCTAATTTAAATAACCTAGTTTAATAATTAATACAAAACAGACAAACCATTTAAGCTTTGATTGAAAAAATCAAGTATAACTTTTGTTTCGTGGGAATTTGCAATATTTCGTGATCGCACGGAACACATTGAAGGTTACATAGAAGATGAACACTCTTTGAATAGCTTCTTATACTCAACGGATGGAGGCAGATAATGAGATATAAAAGATTAAACATAAAACTAACTAATTTTCTTAAAATTATAATTCTTTATACTCTTGATCTTATACTATTCATCTCGCTACTGCCGTCCATCTGAACTTTGCTATAAAAGGTATTTTCGTGAATAATATTACACCTAATATTCTGTATAGCCCTACAAAATTAGGGGATTTATCTCTATGAGTGCATTGCACTCTACGAACAATTAGTTTTTGGTATTGCGATATTTTTCAATGATAAAAAAAATCACTTGTTATTATAATCATTGGAACTAATGATAACATCAACTACAACCACAGTCAACAGTATTATGCACTTGATATTGATACACATTCGACAAATATATCTACAATTTCTTTATGTCGTATATTTTGGGCTCCTTTATGTTGCACATTTTATAATTCATGAGATGTTTTTAATTAACTCATGGTCGACGAACACTTTCTGGTTTTAGTTTATCATTGAACATTGTTTCAAAAGGCATTTAATTTCCAACAAAAATGTTTAAAAATATGTGATCTAGTTCAGGGGGAAAAACGCAAGTTACAATACTCAACGTTTGCAGAGTTTGATGTACATATACATAAACCCAACCAATATATGTTTAATAAATATAATAATAAATAAAAAAAAAAAAAAAATTAATTTCATGGGAGCCAAAACCACAATAAAATAAATCAGATCGAACGGCTGCGCCTGCAGTTTAATATTGGAGGTGAACTATTTTATAAGTAAAATATTCTTAACCGTTCCTGTTCAAATGAGAATTTAGCGAATGCTATTTCACAACTTTGTATTCTCCTCATATATTGCCTTGGTTGGGAATATAAGAAATATTAGATTTGTATAGTGAATAATTTGTTAAAGGATTAAAATTTGTATTAAGACTTTTTCCTATTTTAAAAGACAGGAAATCCATCAAATATTAAAAAAAAAACACAATTTATTGTAGTTAATATGTTATTGTAGAAGCAACCAATCTAAACCTTGAGTTTAATTTATATCCTGACCATAAAATGTAGGCGTCAATCTCATGCCAACAAGTCTCCACTCTCAATTAGAATAATTATCTGTTTCAAAAACGTTAATACGCAGTAAGCCTGTACGTCAAATCAACATAAATAGCCAACTGTTCCGCAAACCGCAACCTAATCAAAAGCAAAACTGATAAAGAAAATATTCTGATGAATCCATACATGAACTTCGATATGTCATTAGCGATATCTCAACCCGTTTCCACAATAATATAAACGAATCAGGAGTATCTCACCGAGGATAAAATCGAAAATGGCACAGTCAAGGTTAGAATAGAATATTAGTTCCGTATTGTAAAATATACATTTACCGAAACGTTTTTTGCATGTTAAAAGCTGTCGAAGCGAGATATAGACTGAATGTCTGTATGAGTCACGGACCTTGGACATGGCAACAACCCAAAGCACGGAGAACTTTAGCGAACAGCTGATCATTTTGTCGTTGTTAAGGGACAGTTATATATTCATTATTTCTTTTTTCTTTAAACAGACCTATAAAACCAGAAAATAAGGACTCAACAGGACTTTTTTTTATAATATTCAGAATTAATTCGTAAAAACAGATATTTAATATACAAAATTGTCGATTCGACTACATTTTTTAAATTTGATAGTTACGATTAGTTCATGGATATTTTTGTTAGAGAAGTTAAAAAGCTGTTTATAGAGCATTTTGAGCTGGATTCGTAAAGTCGTAATGTTCCCCTGTCTTTGTCGACAGTTGACTAAGATTCTCGAATGATTTTCTGGGTTCAATATGATATGTACTATTAAGAAATTTACAAGTTGCAGCGCACGTTCTGCTGATGTTGGAATGGATTTTTCAGTTAACAGATACTCGTCAAATATTAGTAGTTAACCAGGACATTCTCGGTTCGAAAGATCACAACCTTCAAACGAATACTTCAGGCAACACTTCCGAACATTGTATGCGTTACATATATTTCCACAGAAAGACACAAATCATTCCAACACTGATTTTACCAGAGTTATTTATTTAACTAAAGCGCGAATATAATACATTGGCTAAACAGTTATTTGTCGACGGCCATTAAATTCGCTATTATTTACTGAGGTTATAATATCGCTTGCTTCATCAACCTGTTTTTGAAGACTTGATGCTAAGCATTTATTAATCATAAAATGACCAGAATATTTTTAAATTTAAAATGGAATATAACTTTCGATATACATTATTAATACATATACACTATAGGCCAAAAGTTTAAGATCACCTTTAAAACTTCCCAAAACTTCTTTTAAATACGAAATCACTGTTTATTTTTAACTCGGTAATATTGATTATCTGTATATTTATACTTTCAAAAATAGCTTTATAATTGTTTACCGAAGATAATAAAGAAAATAATAAATACAACTTAATTCTGGGGTTCACTTTACTTATTATTTATTCTATGATGTCAATTAATCCCGTTTTTACAAATCCCATTTTCATTTTGTCATTCATCAAATATTATTCAGAATCGGATTGTGCTGTATTATGAAAAATAGGTTTGATTTGTTTTAATATATATACAACTATATTTCTAAAAATGCATTTGTTCTTTCAATTAAGATTATTTAATTATTAATCTACTTATTTACGAAACAAAAATGATAATTTTTGTGGTCTTACATTTTAGGTGTATGTATATATCTTATTTTTGTAATAATACTAGAACAATTATAACTTAGAAGAGGAACTAATTGATTTTCCTCCTTAATCTAAATCGGTTTTTAATCCCACTTCTACTAGTAGCGACAAGTCATGAGTTTACGTATATTAGTAGCTTTTTAACTGAAATCATCTCAGTCAGTATATTGTGCTACTATATAAGTTTGCGGATAAAGCAACTAATAATTGGACGTGTATTTTCGCCACCAAAAATTAAGAATCTAAGTTCTTGGCACTATTCTTTATATATTTTAATATAGTATAGTATATATAGAATAGTATTAGTTTTACTATCTCAATGTGACATTGTTTACGAACTACATTAATTTTAAGACAAGTTCATATAAAGCTTATTTTTCAGACATATCCAATCTTAAATGATATTACATTTATAACTAAAACGCACCGAACACGTTTTCACAAATCCCATAATTGTATGATCTGGTCAGCATTTCAAACAGTTCTCTTTCATTGCTATAACAATTAGTATTAAATTGCATGTGATATTTCACACAATAAATAGTGCGGTATGATTATCATTAAGAATACAAGTCTTCGACAACATCATTATTTACATCAGTAAAATAAAACATATATGTTGAATATATTGGAAAACCATAAACTGAAAATATATATGAAAAAAGCCTCTATTCATCTGTTGTTTTAATACTCACATTTTGAATGGGCATCCGTCTTGTTAGGACAGGTTTACTGATTTAAAGACCTTAATTTCTTTGCATTATGTATATATAATATTCCGACTTTTCACAAATATCGTTCCTTTACAACAGTCAAAGTATTTGTTATCAAAAAAAGGAGATTATTTTCTTGTGGAACTTAACAGGAAAAATTAACTTTTAGATATAAATATTCTCATTTCAAATAAGTCTCATTCCTGCTAACAGCAACAAGTTCACGAACTTTTTATCAGTTACCAAAAATATATCTAACAATATAATTAATTAAACAAAATTGTTTTTTCTTTGATACGGTACAGAATCAATTAATTTAAAGTCACTCAACTTCACGGATTAGATGAATTCTTGTAATATTCTCTATTTGTGTTCTTTTCAAATCATTAATGACTTCTTTAGGAATAGACAGATTGATCCTTATGTGATCCCACTTCCAAAAATTACTTATCGTTATTACAGAAAAGTAAAAATAACACGTTATATTTCGGCCATTCCCCCAATTTATACCAAACTTTTCTTGGCAGAGAAAAAAAAGCACAATCACCCGTGTTTTAGAATGAAATCAGCATTTAAATTTGGTTCTCTCATTATTGTTATCGATACTTATCTATCTATCAGCAGCATTATTTACATTAATAGTATCAAGGTGACCTGCAATGCGAAACACATTCGTACATGTATCCAGTTCTGGAATACACTTTTCACAAAATCACTAATATTATTTCAAATATTTTGAATTTCCAGTGGTTGGAAGAGTATACAAATTTATGAATTCCGGATATCAACAATAATTTCTTGTGGGAGAAATTTTGATTGAATTTACCTTCAACTTGGGAAAACATTGTTTTTGAATCGTAATCCAAAATGAATCCAAATCATGTTTTTCGCTGTTGTATCAAAAACACTATCACTTTCAAATACACAATATTCGAAACACCTACCTGAGTAGCATCAGAATAAGGTGTTGCAGAATTTTTATCAACAAGTTGAGACCCGAATAGCGGTAAATTGTTGTTGCTCGGACTGTCCGATCTGGAAGCGTCAATTTGTTGGGGCACCATTATTTAAAAACGCAAATCCAAAAAAATGACGAAAAAATCTCGACGGTTTTTTTTTGTGTAACACGCACACGCGTTACCGATCGCGCACCAATACGAAGAAAAATATTTTTCCTTTTACTCGAAAACAAGTCTGCTTATTACTGATCCGAGTGAAAAAAAAATTAAACAGTCTCCAAAGTGCGCTCAGTAACTGACTGCGCTCAGCATACGATCTCGAACCGATTAGATTGACCGAACTGACAGCTCTGGGTTGGATGTTTTGAGTTTGTATCTTATTCACAGCTGTTTGATCCCCACCACACGAATCGGGAGAGGGGATGGAATCATGCGCGAGCTTTGCACACAGCTGATCCTGATCCCAACACTCGTGGTGTTTTGTTTTTTTTTATCGTTGTCTTCGTCAATCTGCAAAATGCAGTTTGTGCTGATGGCGTTGCACTTCGCGAAGGTCTTTAAAATCGTTTTTTTTTGGAACTTAAAATGTCTCAAAATCAAATTCTTTTGAACTAAACCGACCCGAACAAAAGTGAAAGATAAGAGCTTTTCTCTATTAAAATAAAAAAAAATTATTTTTTAAAAAATACCTCTTTTGATGTCATACAAAATTTTGACGCACTTTCTTGAATAAAGCGTCACGAACGCTCAGTAAAGACACGCGCTACAACACCAACTTCTATCAACGAATGCGTCTGAATGAGAACTAACGTTCTCCGTAAATTCGTGTGTTGCTGCCACGATTTCCCCCACTCTTGCGCGCCTAGTTGAACTTGTAACCGTTGTCGAACTGAGGGCGCCACTTATCGGAGATACTAACGTTATAGCTGTTGTATAAATGTATTGCTTTTTACTTGCCCGTATTGGTTTTTCGCATGACTAGAGATACATATAACAAGACATTTATTTTTAACATTTTCTAATTAGTGACCCATTTAAAAGAAAATATTTTACTTTTACAATTGGGTATCAGGTCACTCTTGGCAATTTTAATGAATATATTTTTGAAGAAACCCAGATTAATGTATAGTGGGTCGCATTTAAGATGAAGACATCCCCATATTTTCACTATTTGCAGGAATACAGACTGGTATTTTTGCATGGTCATACAGGTTGATGGGTCACATTTTTTAAGATACTCAACTGAAATCTGCACTTTAAGCTCAGCCTACTACGAATTTACAAACAGGGTCAATTCTCGATATTATGCTTCGCGTTAAGATATCGAAAAAAACTTATTAGAAAAAGTTGTTCAGAATATTATTTTAACCCCTCATATCGAGTTAGATGACAAAATTCGCATTTCTAATTTTTTGATTATTTTGGTGTATACACAAAATTATTACAAATTAATTTTTTAATTTGATAGTTAATGTACCATGGATAATAATAAGCAAAAAAATCTTCAGCAATATTATTTTCTTCGACATCTTCTAACTCATGAGCCACCACTGTGTCGGACAGATTAAACTTTGATTTTAATGCGTTAAGTTCAAGTTAGTGATCACAGAACTAAAATGTCATTGACTTTAAGAGAAAAAATCGTGATAATCCGGTTATTTGGATGATTTTGCTCGTAGTAGTAGAGAAAATGGTGCAGAGTTTAATATGAAACATCACCTATGCTTCTATTACTCATGGAAAAGCAGCCGCTATAAAATCCATCAAAAATGTCAACCTTGTCGAATTCACCCGCATCTTGAGGATAACGATAGATTGGAACATATGGGGAATATTGGGATGCAATTAAAAATCTTCCTCTTAATGTATGACAGGATATGTATTTGCAGCTAGATGGTGCATCCATCCACAATTCAAGGATTGCTCGTCAATGGTTGAACTAAACATTTTCTATGCGCTGGATAGGAAGAAACAATCCTTTTGAACTGCGGCCTCCGACGTCTCCCGATATTACACCCCTCGATTTTTAATTTGGGGAATGTTCAAAAATAAAGTTTATAAAACAAGGTCCACAAATCGGGATGAACGTTGTGCATGAATAAGGCAAGCCTGTCAAGAAATCAGCATCCAGAAACTTAAACGAGTACCTAAACAGAATCGAAAAATGTATTCGAATAGACGGACGACTAGTTAAGAGAGATCACACTTGATAGTTAATTATCTGTATTATAAAAAGTATTGTATACTTTTTATTAAATTTAGTTAATTACCAAAAATTGTTTTCCCGCAAGAATAAAATAATTATTCCTTTATAAGTGCTATTTATTTTACTGAAATATTTGAATATATAACACTATTAAATTGACAATGTGTTATGTTTTTACTTTCCATGGCACATTAATTATCAAATAAAAAAATAAACTTGTAATAATTTTATGTATAGGCCAAAATAATGAAAAATATTAAAAATACGAATTGTATCATGAAACTCGGTATGTGGAGTTAAAATAATATTCCGAACAACTTTTTCTAATAACTTTTTTCGATGTGTTTCCCTGTTTGTGAATTCGTAGTAAGCAAAGTTTAAAGTTCAGATTTCAGTTGCGTATTTTAAAATATGTGACCCATCAGTATGAATGACTATACAAAAATTCAAATCTGTATTCCTTCAAATAGCGAAAATATGGGGGTGTTTTCATCTTTAATGCAACATACTGTAAATACACAATACGGGAAAAAAATTGAACAAACCAATTTTTGTTAATTTATTTTATTTTAGCACTTTTAATTTTTTTAACATTATGTCAATAATTAAAGTAAAGAAACTGGTGGCATTGAGTCCGATCTGGCAACACTGTTGACTTTACCTTTGGAGGGGAGGCAGGCCTGGAGTCACTTGGTGGTTTGTAGCAATTCTTTTTCTGAACCGGATTTTTCTTATGCATTCTGAAGATCAGTGAAAACAGTTTGAAACAATGCTGTGCCATCAAGTTTTGTTCCAGACTTGGACGGAAACTTTTGCAAAACTTCAGTAGGTCTATAGACCTATCAAGCTCAGGTTTTCAGGTTGTTTAACCCTTTGACTACCAATGTATTAACGTATCCCAGAGAAAATATATTTAGGCACCGGTGGGACAAAGATTCATTAAAACTGCGGTTCTCTTCGTTCCAGTAATAGTTTGAAGTATATTCAATGACGTAAAATCAGCTGTTGACCTTGATCCGCCATTATTGTGTTATTATTTGACATTTTAATTGTCAGATTCTAGTACATTGAACCAGTTGTGCAGTTTTTTACAAACTAAGTTTTTTTTCCCTATTTTATTTCCTAAATAGGCTGAAGTTTTTGCGTTTTACAATAAATTGTATATTTATATCATAAATTGACTTAGGTAAGTAAAAATTTTGTTGTGTTAGAGTTTTTGGGATATAAAGTCCAAGCAGTATTGTTTACTGGGACTTTATATCCCACTGGTAATAATACAAATTTCAGTGCAATGCTATGTAATATTTTAGGATAAGTAGAAGAACAATGACTAACCATAGAATGTTGGATGCGCTAGAAGAGTTAACCGATGAAGAAGATTCGGATTTTTCATCAACAATATAAGAGATAGATGAAAACATATATCGAGATAAATGAAAAATTCTAATGGAGAAAGCCTTCTGAAGATTTTATTCCAAAACATACGATTCCTGAGCATTCTAAATTAGAAGTACGAATACCATTCAATGAATCGCAAACCGAGTACAGTAATTAAAATTGATGTTTTCCAAAGGCCTCTTTATTTTTATCGCTGAGTGCACGAACGAAAGACTGATTATTTATAATAGGGTGAAAAACGAAAATATTCAACTGACAGATGAAGGCGAAATAATAGTATTCATTGGTCCTACAATCATGTTCCCAGTCAAAGTGACTATTGGTAAAAAAATGAGTCAATTGGAAATCCACTCATCAAGAAATACATGCCGAGAAATCGGCTTCAAATTTTGATATCAAAACTATACTTCAATCACCCTGAGAAACCTGATGGAGCTGGGAAGCTATTCTATGCAGAAGGGTTGATAAAATGATTTAAATATATTTTTTCAGACGGCTGTTAGGCAAGGTAATTATCAATCTATTGATGAGACAAAATTCAAAGGCAAATCTGTACTGAAACAATATGTTATATGCCGCTGAAACCCGTAAAACGGGGACTAATGGTTTAGCAGCGGTGCGATTCTCTGAACGGCTACATTTACGATTTACATATATATTCAGGTAAAGATATGAAAAACAATAACAGTAACAACACATTTAGCAAACGAGTTGTATTCAAACTATGCGAAAGTCTATAAAATTATAATTTTATAGACTTTTACCGATTTTTTTCAAGTATAAAGCTTTTGAGTGAATTATCGTGCGCAGCAGTTGGAACTTTTATGAACTGTAAAACAAAAAAAATATGTCAACTTTTGCAACTAAATTAAAGGAAAATGGGATTCGGAATTTTTAGCAACTGAGGATGGTCTACTTGCAGTTAGCTGGTTGGATTCGAAAGAGGTATAGGTGATCAGTAATTGTAGCAACCCAGAAACTGAAGTTATAAAAAGAAAAGCAAAAATGGTAAAAAAAATATTTGATTTAACATCGAAAAAAGTTTTTAAAAATAGCCAAGAAATATAACAATATTTTATGGTTAAATCACTTAACATATTTATCCATTATCAGAGTAATAGAGGCTTTTAAAAAATGTATATTTATACACTTGGTTTTTCTTACTTTTTCGTCCACTAAATGCCATAAATTCTCAATTGGATTAATACCCGATGATTGGCGAGGTGTACTCAACGTTCTGATACTGTAGAACAACCCTTCTTCCATAACTTTCCTCGTATGCTCCAGGTCTTTGTTGTTCTGGAATGTGACATTTCTGGTACCTAATTTCGAAGCGGTTTCAAACATATTTTATCGCAGTATCTCCACGTACTTCTGAACATTCAGGATCCCATGAGTTATTACTACATTTTCTCTCCCAACTCCAACAAGGCATACTATTTTTCCAACCGTGGTTGATTTCCCATTGCTGATTTCCAAAAAATTAATGGGTAATTTATATACTTTTTAGTGAATTTGATATGAATAGTGATGAATAGTGTAGTGAATAGTGTTGCTTATCTGACTAATGAAGGTTTTTTGCCAGTTTTCTTTTCATTATGCTTCAATGAATTTTAAAAAGGACAAGACCGCTGTTCAAACAAAAAAAAAAACAGAATTTGTGCCGTTTACGAAGAAAGTTTTATTAGGGAAATAATGGTGCAAAAGTGGTTTGGTCTGTTCAGGTTTGAATATTTTCACCTGGAAAACCAACGTCGCTCTAACCCTTTTTTAAGCACTGATGCTGAGGCATAAAGGTCATAATAGCCAAAGATCCACCAATTACGGCCCGTAAAATAGCAGTTAAGTTAAATATTGACAAATAACCATTTTTGACCATCTGATAAAAATGCTTATTGAGCGAAATCATCTCAACCGAATCTCCTCGTGCCATCTTTTACTGAAAAGGATTCTGTAGCTCCATTTATGAAGCAGAAGGTAATTGGTGATGAAAAGTGTATTGTGTACAACTTGCAATGAAAAAATCATGAGGGTTGCCAGGGTCAGAGGTTTTACGTACGGTGAAAGACGAACGAAAATTATACTTTGACCCAAAACCTATAATAAAAACTAAAATAAATAATAAATAATAAAAACGGCCAGAATTAGCAAGCAGGAAAGCTGTCGTGTTGCATCATGACAATGTACGATAAGACGTTTCAATCAGGACCTGGCAAAAATTGTTGAGCTTCAATTAGAATGTTTTACCCCATCCACCATACTCACCAGATATCGCACCATGGGATTACCATTTATTTGGGTCCCTTCAAAGTTCTTTAAATGAGAAATCTTTTAAAACCGAAGAAAAAGTGAAAAAAGCCTGTTGATATTTTTTGCCAATAAATATGCTAATTTTTGACAAAGCGACATTATGGACGTATCACTACGTTGACGAAAAGTTTCAAATAATAATGCTAATTACATAATAGACTAAATACATATTTACATAAATTATTTGAGTTTTTCTTTCTCTAAAGAAATTTCCTATGAATTTTCCATCATTCACAAATTCATTATTTTATTGAAATATTATTTAAAATTGAAATAATTTTTGTAATAATACATTCATTAATTTTATAATACTTAAAAAGTTATTTACGTTTAATATATACCAGTTGACTAAACGTGAAACAATATTCGCATTATGAACTAATAATAGATTCGAAAAATTCGCGCAAAACCGGACCAGTCTAGACAGGATCGCCTTAAGGAAAACATCTGTTCGGTCCGAAAAAAGTCATCATTTGCATTATACACCAGTTGTCTAAAAGGGTAAATTTATAATGTTTTGGATAGAGTTATTTGAAATTTTCGTTTTTATTTGCCATAACACCAGTTCCAGGTTTTCTTATTCCAAAGCTGTCATAAGCTGTGAATTAGTTCGTTTTGGAGAAATACTTACATTAAACAGCCTCAAAACCATTACCCAGACTATTATATATTTTTTTATGATCGGTGTTATTATTATATAGAACGGAAAATTTTAGCTGGCGACTAAAATTTTCACATTAACGTGGGCTTCAAACTATGGTCATCATCTCCCTATTAACCACATTTTCCCATAGATCATCTCTTCAACTTTTTTGGTTGAGCATAAGACCTTACTTTTTCCAAAAGTATATCGAGAGGCGAGTGATCAACATACGAGGTGTGTAAATAAAGTAGTGAGATTGGTGGCATCGCGTTCTATCTGGTAACATCATTGGCGCGTTTTTTGGAGGAGAGGGGGCACCATCTGATGCGTTTTCATCGCGAGGTTGGATTCCCTACTGTCACTTTGTGATCTTGAAGGCCTGGAGATGAAGATGTTCTAAAAACGACTTCGAAAAAGGGATATTCGTTTGAGACCGCACATCAAAAACACCTGAGTGTTGTATAACGACAATGTACCTTGCTTTACAGCGATTTCAGTTAAAGGGTTTTTGGCAAGTAAAATTATCACTGTAACTCCTTTATTCGCCCGACTTGAGTCCTTATGACTTTTTCTTTTCTCAAAATTGAAAATACGCTTCAACGGACACTATTTTGGGACATTGGATAATATCGAAAAGGCCGTAACCAACTAGATAAAGGCGATTCTAGTATCTGAGTTCCAGCAGTGCTGTGAAGAGTAGACAAATCATCTCCAGCCCACTGTGGCTTTTTCCGTTTAACTACTTTGAAGGAGGCAGGGCGGAGTTGGACTTTCAATTGAATAGAAAAAAAACTACAAAAAACTAGTCTCATTGCTTTATTTACGCACCTCGTAGAAAACGTCTCAGTAAGCATCCGGACATCCACATCGAACCAGCGTGAAATGCAATTTATGTTATGTAGCCCAACAATACAACCACAAAGAATCGTGGATGTAACCATTCTTGAAGAGTTGTCGTTTACGAGGTGTGGCAATTAAATAACGAGACTAATGCTGCTACAGCGGCCAACAGCTGTTTAGCGTGAAGCCTCTTCCAAATGCAGTACCTCCCGCTTCTGTAAACAAATCCGTATAACCGTAGCCATTGTTCGCATTAGAGTTTTTTTGTTTCGCCGGAAAAATATTAAGTGTAACAATAGAGCAATGATATTGTGTGAAACTTGAAACTTGGAAAAACCGCTACTGAAAATTATAATTTATTGAAAGAAGTGTATGGTGATGAATGTTTATCGCCTGCACGTATTTTTAGTGGTTTAACTGTTTTCAAGATGGTCTAGAAGACGTTGAAGATGATCCATGTCCGGGTCGCCCTTCCATGTCAAAAACGGATGACAATGTCAAATAAATCGGTAATCGGTTCGATCTGACCGTCGGTTAAGTTTTCGTGCGATTGCTGAAACTGTAGGAATTGGCAAAGAATGTCTACGGAAAATTTTACATAATGAATTTAACATACAAAAAGTGCGTGCCAAAATGCTGCCTAAAATTCTCACTTTTGAACAACAAGAAGATCGCAAAAATGTTTGTACTCACCCTCTGAATGGAATTATACACCTATTGGAAAGGAAACATGTGACGAATCGTATTTTTTTACTTATGAACCTGAAACGAAGTGCCAATCCATGCATTGGAAGAGCGCAAATTCACTGAGAGCCAAAAAAGCTCGAATGAGGAAATCAATATTCAAAACAATGATCAGTGTTTTTCTCGATATTCATGAGATTGTGTACCTTCACAGAGTTTCTCACGGTGAAACTATTAATCAACATTAGTACCTTCACGTTCTTGCTAAACTCCGTGAATGAATAAGGAAAAAACGATCCTAATTATGTTGTAGAGATAGAGGAGGGATGTATATTGAAGGTGATAATAAGTAAATATGAATGAAATCAAAAAAAATGTTTTACATCAGTTTCATTATTTATTCACATCACATCTCGTATTATTACCTATAAAATTAGCATATATATATATATATATATATATATATATATATATATATATATATATATATATATATATATATATATATATATATATATATATATAGAATATTTGTTTTAAAATATGTATATAGTTTTGCTGTATGATGCTTTTTTTGTTTTGTTTGTTTTTTTTAATATAAATAGGGCTCAGGATGCATATGAAAGCATTCAAATAGAAAAATGTAAGAAAATCATGAACCGGGATAAAGGACCTATTCCGTTCAGTCAATTTTTTCAATTATTAATGCAAGGCACAGTAAACTTCACGGTTTATGATTTCTACACACTTCATTAGGTAGGGTTATCATATAAAAATAATATAGTTTAGTTTTAGAATTAGATTAAATTATCTCCTGATGATGCCAACATGGTTAGCGAAACGTGCGCCAAGAAGTTTCAAAAAGTTATTTGGTGTTTAGTGGCAAATCTCTTCGAGCTTAGTACCAGATATGTTGACAAAAGTTATGAAAAATATGCTAAAAGACCACAGAGTTGCATTGCTGCTAATTTCTCATATGTGATTGACTTAATTTTCAAAAATTAATTAACATAAAAAGACGAATTAATCTCTTGTTTTCTTTAAAAGTTATAAAAACTTGACACTTGTCTTAACCTTTAGTACATCTAAAAGTAGAAAATACTTATGTATACACATGAATCTTGTATGAAGCATCTACATTAAATAAATGAAACTAATCCGTGTAAAGGTATACTAGGTGTGGAGGTTAATAATTCTTATTTTTTTTTAAGAGATGGTGCTGGAAACAAGGGTCGTTTACAATCTAATCTCGTATATCATTTTGTTGCTATGATAGAGCCTTTAAAAATGCCATTAATGTTTAAACGATTTCAAGTAAGCGTTATATTTTTTTCGTGTAGTAAATATGTCGAGTGTTTAGCCAAAAAATGAACATTTGCAGCACGTGCTGCTTTTCTTGTTCAATCAAATCAAAGGAAAACGAGAGAGAAAGCCGTCGTATACTTGTCTGACAATGTTTCAACGCAAGAAGCTTATGGGCGTTGGTTTAGACGATTCAAAAGTGATTATTTTGACTTGAAAGATAAAGAACGGCCAGATCAATCGAAACAATTTGAAGATGTCGAATTGCAAGCATTGTTAAAAAAATACCATATGCAAACTATCAACAAATGGTAGGGAGATTAAATGTTGGTCGCCGAA
This sequence comes from Cosmopolites sordidus, assembly GCA_031761425.1. Lineage (NCBI taxonomy): Eukaryota > Metazoa > Arthropoda > Insecta > Coleoptera > Curculionidae > Cosmopolites > Cosmopolites sordidus. The sequence goes on from JARFXV010000305.1 coordinate 138,032, forward strand.
CCATTGTGATCGTCTGCATGCCATGGGAAAGATCCAGAAGCGAAGCGAAATAACGTGCGCAGTTTTGCCTTCTCGGCATGAAAGAAAGACTTTTTTACAGTGGATTGTTACTGGAGATGATATATTTTGAGAACCGAAAACGCGGAGAAGCATGGGTTGACCCAGGATGACCCAGGATGCCCCAACCAATAACATCGACCGTAAGACCGAATCGCTGTGAAGAAGACAATGTTGTTGATCTTCTGAAACCAGGTGAATCAGTTAATACCGTTCGTTACTTTCAACAAATGATCAATTGGAACGTGAATTGATCGAAAAGCGACCAACATGGTCTACAATACACGAAAAAATGATTTTGCAGCACGACAACGCCTCATCACATACAGTGAAAGCGATCGGAGACACCATTGCTGCACTTGTCTGGGAATTCTTGCCTTAACCGCCGTACTTCCCAGACTTGGCCCTTTTCTTCTACCACCTGTTTTCATCGATGTCTCATGCACTTTCCATGAAACCCTTCAACAATTACGGAGATGTCCAAAAATGGCTTGATGGCTGGATCACCTGTACGGTTTTTCTGGGACAACATCCACAAATTACCAGAGAGATTGAAAAATATGCAACTAGCGATAACGCATACTTTGAGGAAACCATTTTTTACTTTTCGCCCAAACTAAACGTGTTTAAAAAAAAGGAATTATTAACCGCCACCCCTGGTAAGAATTTATTTTATGTCACAGAAAATAATTTCTAATGGCGCTTGGCATAAAAAAAACCGGTCCTAAGTTCGAACTATCAATGTTTTTTTTTATTATTTAGTATTATCTAGGAAAAACCAAAGTTTAAATATTGTTTTTTTTTTGATAATTTACAATTTCCATCGATAAACAAATCAAAATGTAGAAATGGACCAGTAATTAAGTGTTTTATATAATATCATAGAATTAATCAAAATGTTGCTTTTTATTACAAAATATTGGGGGAATACACCATTCTATTTATTGCTGCTGAGTAATTAACAATAATTTGATATAATTTCGAAACAATTACTAAAAACACAGATATCGGTATTGGACACGATGAAAGATAAACGTTCTGGTAGGAACCGCTTTACTAATTATCATAATTGAGGGCTATATTTGTCTAGAATCTTATCTCAAAACGTATCTAAGAAAAACTAGTTAATTTTTAATGATAATCACATGTCCTACCATCAAGTAAGTGATTTCTAGGTAATGCTAGTTGATATTAATATTATGATATCATTACCAAAAATATAATAAAAAAATATGGTAGAATTTAAGTTAGAATTAGATAAATATAGTGTATCTAGGGAATAAACAATATTTCGAAATTTTAACCGATGTTTTATTATGCATTTTGAGTTTTGCTGAAATATACATGGAGGTAAGCACGTTCGGGTAGGCTTATTCAAGTAAATTGAAACAATGTTTTTTTCATATCAAATATTTTATAATGTACATATTGAACGATGAAAATAAATATGTATTAAAATTTTTAAAAATTAATTCGACACTGACTCAAGTCACTCGAAATCGAAATAAAATCGACTGATCAAAGGATATAATAACACGGTAAGGAACCAAAAAAAAATCATTTATAAACAGAATATGTATTTATTAATATAATAATGAACGTCCTAACCAACGGTGAACATAAAAATCTGACTTTGACTATTTTTTTTTTCTGTCACAAATTCAACTTATATTTAACATACGAGGTCTGTAAATAAAGTAATGAGACGGGTCCCGGAGCATTAGATTTGGCAACACTGTTAGCTTCCTCGTGTTTAGGGCAAGTTTACACTCCCTAGAGTCACTTGGTGTTCCGTAGAAATTACGTTCGGAACTGGAATTGTCTAATGTGTTCTGAAAATGAGACAACAATAACACAGGTCAACAAATTTAAACTTTTTTGAGGTAACATTAATGAAAATAGGTCTATATGAAGTATTTTACAGTCGTAAATCCGAAAATAATAAGCTAATTACTGTAACACGTACAGTTTTTTTGTTACAAGGGGTTAGTTGTGAGGAAAAAAAAGAGACGACATATTTTTACAATCAAATATGTATTTTCAATATATATATTTTCCTCTTGTGTCCTGTAATATTATCTCTTTTTAAAGACCAGTAGTAGTCGCCCAGTATAGATGGATTCCAGCATTCCTGGTATCTTGCTTCCATTGTTCTGATGGCCTGGTAAAACCTATCTCCTTGATTGTCGCTAATTATGTAAAAAAATACGTTTTTAAGGACATGTGACAAGTTAGTATTTCATAGGCCTTTAAGAGCTTATCTATGAGGTTTTTATAGCCCTTTCTCATCAGCCCAGAAATCCTACCACTTTTCATTTAACTTTTCTTGACAACAGAAATCACCTAGAAGCTTTCTTATTTGAGGTCCAGTAAATATGCCTTTGTTTATTAATCTAGTTTTGCATCACTTAATTGAGGAAATATTTCTTTTAGGTACTTGAACCTATTACGTTCTTTGTCCACGGCTTTGACAAAGTTTTTCATTAGTTCAAGCTTAATAAGGAGAGGCGAAACAAGACCTTTTATCATAATTTTCAATTTGGCACTTAAGATATAAAATATATGCTTTTTTAACTTCCTCTAATATAGATATAGCTCGTGACTAAAATAAATCGTCCGCATATACCACAAAACTTATCCGCTAGATTTTTGCAAAATCGACTTCTAGAACTTACCATTTTATATGAAACCGACTTAAACACTTGACTGTATTGTAAACGAGACAGGATCAGACAAAACTATAGGAAACACTAAAACTACTCTTAAAGGTTTGTAGAATACTGTGGAAATACCCTCTCTACGGACTTTTGGTAATACCTACATTGGCCAGGCCAAAGTTAGGTACTTATAAGTTCAATGATCGCATTATATATAGGAGCAGCAGGTACTTGAAAATAGGACATGTTAGGCTGTTTCTGTGAAAAGGTGTTTTAATAAGTACCTAAATCAAAGGCAAAGAGAGCATTATTATCAATGTTACAAAAATCGTGTCGACCTGTATAATCGGGCAACTCTGCGCTATCAGATTTTGTTTCAGACTTGAACACAGTGCAACGGAAACCTTTTCAAAACTTTAACGTGCCTATGAAAATTCTTTTGTCAAGGGTCTAGGTCAGGTTAGTTAAGGCATTCTCAGAAGGCCGAGAGTCAATTGAACATGAACCTCACAATGGAAGGATTTTAATTGAAAGAATTAATATCCACAGAATCTTGTCCGGGATCTTGTGCGTTCTGGTTGTCGGTTGGAGGTTGGAATGAATAGAGAAGAGTTGAATTTTACGTTTGTCAGATTCTGACCAATAAATTAAGGATGGAGGAAGAAGAAGAAGGGAAGGCCCACCAAAACTCTCTCCACCGCCAGTCCCTGAAGGGAAAAGACGATGCCCTTTCTGATGTTATTCCTTTTTTACTTAATTGATACTTAATGCACTCTGAAAAACTGAATGAGCATCGTGAACGAGGTAATCCCTACTACTTGTTCCACTGCTTCGGTATATATTTATTTTTTATTAATTAAAATATCATAAAAGTATACAAACATGTAATGAACTAACAGTAGTAGTATTAAGAATATAAAAGATAAGATATCCTTATATCTAATAATGACTTAGACAGAAATAGCATCTCGCATTTGAATTACACAACTCTGCTGCGAAGCGGTGGGAGGTGAGTCCCTCTAATTCGGACCAAGGTCCAGCAGGTACCCTCCCTATAGCCCTCCTGCATTTGCTTAATGAATATTTACCTACTGAATAACTTGCTCCCAAGGATGGAGGAAATCTGCACAAAAATGGCTTCGAAATACTTTTACAGGATCAAAAGAACAACAGGAGGGCAACATGTTGTTTCCAAAAGTTTCCGTCGCATTGTTCTCATTTTCAAAATACACTTGAAAAATCCGGTGTATCAAACCGGTAATCCGGAGTTCAAACTTGCACTGAAGACGCATCAGCTGTTGTCCACCTCCTCTCTGCGCCACAGATTTGTTTCATTACTTTATTTAAACACGTCGTATATCACTATTCGTTACAGAGATAAAACAAGGGATGTTCAAATGGAAAAAATGTAACCGTTTCAATTCGAAAATTACGTAAAGATGGGTAAGATTACACGGTGGCCATAATCGTTAATCTCGCATAACGATTAAGAATTAGAATTTTTTTAGATATGCCAATATGATCAAAAAGTAAGGTGAGTTTTGTTTTAAAAAATCGCGCGCTTTGCGTCTCGATACAACCATTTGTTTTGCGCGGGTAAAGTTAGAAATTATCCAGTTGCTTGTAACTGATGAAAATTTTTGTCGATGGTTTTTTAACGTGGATAAATTTGCATTAAATTTTGTCTAATAAAACAAAACTTCTTTTGCTGATTCTTCAAAAATGTTTCGGACGTACCAAAAATGTTTCAAACGGTGATGAAGTAACAGTGGATTCCAAAAATATTTAGACACCTTATTTAAAAAATCATTCTAGCAGTTCCAATTTACGTAAAAAGCACTCCAAGGAAATCTAACACTGCATATATAAGCCATCCGACGGGAAGTCAGTAACATGGGCTGTTGACTGTGGATAGAGTATTCCTATTCTTGACGAGAGAGCATATATTGGTGCCCTGAAGACTCTGAACATCAAGAGACCAAACATATGCCTTCCAATTGAAGGGATGTGTGGGGCTCGTCCCAAGTTAAGCAACCAACAAAAATGTTCATTTAGGCGGAGACGCAGGTTATTGTGTGTTCCACATGAGATTGTGGAACCCAACAGTTGGGTGTATGATGACACTCTTGGACTGTGGTAAGGAAATCTAACGCTGCATATATACGCCATCCAATGGGAAGTCTATTCTTGATGAGAGGTTATATGTCGGTGCTCTGAAGAGTCTGAACATCACGAGACGAAACATATACCCTCCAATTGAAGGGATGGGTGGGGTTTGTCCCTAGTCAAGGAAGCAACAAAAATTTAGCTCAAAGTTGGTTGGCAATTTTTTGTAAATTGTTTGTACCATAGCGTAACGGTAGAAAACAAAGCAAACAATGAAAACAAGATTAGCTGTGAACATCCAATGTGTAAAGCTGGGTCCACACCAATAAAATTTTGCGTGAGTGTCGAATTTACTGGGACAATTTGTTTGAATTATCTGATGGAAAACAGAGAGTTCGTGTGCGTGCTGTACGGTGACAATATTTCTGTGTGACTTTGTGTGTCAGAACGTCTACATTGCCGCGTAGGCACATTACATACAACACATACAGTTCGCACAACGCAAATTTGTATTGATGTGGACCCATATTAAGGAAAATTGCTCTTGTTTTGTATCGATTATTACTCCCAGGTATTTAAATCTCTTCACTTCTTCAAATGTATAACTTCCGCACCCTAAATGTCTCAATATTCTATCTTTTCTGCGGCTGTAGATATACTTTATTTTCTGTTCATTTATTGCCAGGCTTTTTCTTAAACTCGCGGTCGATTGTTTCTATTACGCGCTATCATTTTTTCTGCTCACTAGCAATTATTGCAACATAATTCGCACATTTCAGTATCTATACTATTTATTTAGGGGTTTCTTAAGGAAAAGTTGTCAATATCAAACAATAAAAATATTTATTTAAATATTTTAAGTCAATATCTGAGAGTAAGTGCTGAGAATATGAACATATGAACAACTCATTTATATTTTACCCAGACAATGACGCTAAACATAGTACGAATATAGTTCGCGAATGGCTATTATACAACTGTCAAAAAGTAATTAAAACGCTGCCTCAGTCACCTGACCTTAGTCCCATTGAAAACGTTTGGCATTATTTGGTCACTAATATAAGGAAACATAAAATTACTAATAAAGAAACTTTAAACAATAACTTATTCGAGGAATGGTGTAAAATCAACGTAAATTATTTTAATAAATTGGTGGTACCCATGCCAAAACATTTAGGAATGTGATTAAGGCCAAAGGTGGTCATACCAAACATTAATTATAAGCTAAGTTTTTTATACGGTTAATTTTTTGTGGATACTAATCAATGTCCGAACAGTTTTGTGACTCTAAATTTGTAAATTGATGTTTTATTGACGTATTTACTATTAATATGGATTAATAATTATTTAATACTTAAATTATGGTTATACTAGAATTGTTTATTAATTTCTCAAATAAAATATTTTTTTTACATTTTATTTTGATTTATTTTTAACTTCATAAGCACACAATATTTTTGGGTTCCACTGTATGTCAAAAAATTATGTTTACAAGCGATACAAGGACTTTGGTGATAACAGAGGATCAGTTGAAGCTTCCACGTCGACAAATGATGAAAACATTACCAAAATCAGGAATCTTGTACGGATAAATCGTAAATTCAATATTAGATTTGTGAAAGGACAATTTATGGATTTTGCATTACGATAGCGCATTAGTTCAGGCATTTTGAAGTTCACTACCTGATTCCTTTACTACCTGACTCTACTTTATGATAATAATAAAAGTGACCTAGAGCTGAATTACAATACGGCTGGAAATTCAAACTGAGTGTTGTCCAAATTTTAGTGACGCACCTTATATAGATAGAAATGGAAAGATATACATGTTTTTTCAGAACAAAACCAACTATGTATCTAGGCTCCCTCGTATTTTTGTTTTGCCCTATACAATGGACTTTAGATAGCAATTTTTCTAACAGCTAAATATTGGTCGATTTATTAAAATCATAATATAAACAAATATTTCGCAACATTTTTTAAAAATTATCAGAAATGATATTGTTGCAATCTGATAAAATAATGGGCAATAATCAAAACAATAAAAGGGAGATATGTTATCAAATGACGTGTATTATTTTGAATATTGTCACGTCGAAAATTAAACTTTGCGTGTGAAGACTAAGATTGAAACGCAGACAGTACAAATAATTTATTATGTGTCATCAATAATTTGATGATTGTTATATTTTTCATTATCAAGTTATTTCTAGTCGATCAAAAGATACAATAGTGGCCGTAGTTATGCAGATTAGAAAAAAAACCATTAATTTTTAACGACAACAAAAAGCTAATTAAAATTGTAAAAAAAAAATAAATATAAATTAGTATAAGTTGGTCTTAAATTGTGTACACTGATGAGGCAAAGTATCTGTATCAGTGAAATACATTGTAATTAACATTTTTCTTTTGATAAAATGAATTGAAAAAATCTTAGCTACTGCGACGTCAGCTGTTCAGCGGAGGCACGGGGGAGAAGGTCCTGGGCGGGATAATGCGGCGCGTCAAAAGGGCGCCAGCCAGTTCGTTAAAGTATCTTTGTATAATAGTAGACCTTGGAACTGGGAAGTGGTCTATCTTTAAAAAAACTGTAGAATTAATTTTATACTTTTAATAAACGTAAGCACAATATAAAAACAACACAAAGTACATAAAAGGTAAAAAAATAAGAAGAAACACATGAAGGTTTAGGGACTGTGATCCACTAATGCCTACTGTGGAAAACCTAACAAAAACTCAATAAGCTCCCCTAACATACCCGAGCTCGTATCTAGTACTCATTAACTTTAAATTAGATGGTAATAAGTCTACTTAAACAATATTAAGCAAGTGAAGATAACTTAAAGGTCATCATATTCGATCAATTAAAATATGCTAAATCAACTATAATAGGTCTGATCGAACGGCAAATTGTCTATTTCCTGATGCTAGTCAGAGAAGTAGGCAATTGATAAAAATAGAAACGTGAAACATTAACTCAATAAGAAAATATATTAAAAAGTTATTATATAGCCTTATTTTTCCACAATTCTGTGTCCCTATGCAGGGGTCCCCAAATAGTCTGGAATCTGTACTGATCGGGCACTCTGAAAAGTGGCCCCAAAAAAGTCTTCATTCAATACTGGTTGGGCTCCGAAATAATTAGTTCTTCAACGGCCTGGTCCCTGATTGCCCGGATTCTTTAATTACCGGGCCATAAAACCCTCTACAAGAATATCAGAAAAAATAAGCCTAAACATAGCTTGGCCGGCTAACCTACATACCTCTGTTGGAACGGTCGGAACGGTAAAGCGTGAAGACGTCCGTTCACTTCGAGATTTGAAGTTAAGGCCAGAAACCGGTCTTGGGAGACACTTGCTGACACTTTTGATGGCGGATGAAGGAATGACAATACACCAACGTGGAGAGCGGGTGAATTTTTGTTTGTTTTTAATATCTTTCTCCACGAGCCACTTCATTATTTTTTGAAGTCATTTGAATACATGGTGTTCGCAAAGTTGAGTCATTTATTTTCACAGGTTGTGGAACTCGTAAAAAGAAGTAATTTCACTAAAAATCATTTATATAAAAGATGCTAAATAAAGAAGTCATTAACAGTTACAAAATTTGAAAATAGACCTGACTTTTTGATATTCTCGACCACTGCGTTGTAGAACTCGCAAAGAGAAGTCAATTTAGCAAAAATCATTTATATAAAAGTAAAGAATAACAACATCAAAAATGTTACATGTTGTTCGGTTAGCATAAAATCTTGCTCGGTGTACCCATGCGTCACTACACGCGTGAAAAATAAAATCCCGTTGTCCACGAATAACATCACAAGCGTTTCCGATGCGCTGTTGTAGTTCTTCCACAGTGTTTATTTCTAGATTGTGATAAAGTAGCTTTTTTAAATAGCCCAATAGACAAAAATTGCAGGGCGTCAAATCCAGGGAGTCCGCTAGCTAAGGGCCAATTAGGGGCCTCTTAGGGCCTCTTAGGAAATTCATTATTTAAATGTTCGAGTACTTCTCGCCTAAAATGTGGCGGAACTCCATTATGTAAAAACCATATATTCTGTCTAACATTTAAAGGAACATCTTGTAATAATTATAGCAGATTGTTTTGAAGAACGTATAAATAATTTTCACCTGTTACTTCACATGGAGGAAGGAAAGGCCATTTACGCATGCTATTTACTACGTTAGCCCAAACATTTACTGAAAATCTGCACTGAAAATGGGTTCTTTTCACAACATGCAAATTTTCTACTACCATGGTTGTTGTGGAAATTATGTAGTCCATTTGTTGTAAATGTGAAAAATGAGGTCTATTTTCAAATTTTGAAACTATTAGTAATTTCTTTAGTGGCAACTTTTATATAAATGATTTTTGGTAAAATTACTTATTTTTGTGAGTTCTAGAACCTGTTAAAATAAATTACTCAACTTTGAGAACACCCTGTATAAATAAAAATGTATATACAGGGTGTAAGAGAAAGTACTTTCGTAAATTTAACTGACGATTCTTTACAAAAAAAAAATAAAAATAAATATTTTTTGTAATATTTATATTTAAATTTTGACTTTTTAATTTTTTGTAATATTTACATTTAAATTTTTATTTTTTTTATGTCCCATTCTTTGAGAAAAACGCTTTGTCGGTTGATAAAATATTAAATTAATAATTTAGATTCCAGGTGAAGACCTCCAGTTGAAGTAACAGGTGAAAATTATTTAGACTTTATTCAAAACAATCTACCATAATTATTACAAGATGTTCCTTTAAATGTTAGACAGAATGTGTGGTTTTTACAAGATGGAGCTCCGCCACAGTTTAGACGAGAAGTTCTCGAACATTTAAATAATGAATTTCCCATTGAGAATTGACCCATTTCTTGGCTAGCAGTCTCCCTGGATTTGACGCCCTCCAATTTTTGTCTGTAGGGCTATTTAAAAGAGTTACTTTATCACTACCGAGAAATAAATACTGTGGAAGAACTACAACAGCGCATCGGAAACGTTTATGATGTTATTCGTGGACAACGCGATTTTATTTTTCACGCGTGTAGTGACGCATGGGTACACCGAGCAACGTTTTATGCTAACCGAACAACATAAAATATTTTTTATGTTGTTATTCTGCAACTTTTATATAAATGATTTTTGCTAAATTGACTTCTCTTTGCGAGTTTTACAACGCAGTGGTCGAGAATATCAAAAAGTCAGGTCTGTTTTCAAATTTTGTATCTGTTAATGACTTCTTTATTTTGCATCTTTTATATAAATGATTTTTGGTGAAATTACTTCTTTTTACGAGTTCCATAACCTGTGAAAATAAATGACTCAACTTTGAGAACACCATGTATTCAAATGTGTTCAAAATATAATGAAGTGGGCTCGTGGAGAAAGATATTAAAAACAATCAAAAATTCACCCGCTCTCCACGTTGGTGTATTGTCATTCCTTCATCCGCCATCCAAAGTGTCAGCAAGTGTCTCCCAAGACCGGTTTCTGGCCTTAACTTCAAATCTCGAGGTGAATGGACGTCTTCATGCCTTACCGTTCCGACCGTTCCAACAGAGGTATGTAGGTTAGCCGGCCAAGCCATGCTTAGGCTTATTTTTTCTGATATTCTTGTAGAGAGTTTTATGGCCCGGTAATTAAAGAATCCGGGCAATCAGGGACCAAGCTAGAGTAGTAGTAGAACTAATTATTTCGGAGCCCAACCAGCACTGAATGGACCTTTTTGGGGCCACTTTGCACAGTACCCGGTCAGTGCGGATTCCAGACTTTTTGGGTGCCTCTGTGTAGGGACACAAAATTGTCAGTAGGCGTACTCATTGACACTTATATACCCCAGTACTGGATAGACAAGCGGTAGGACAAAGGAAAAATAAGGCTATATAATAACTATTTAATATATTTTCTTATTGAGTTAATGTTTCACGTTTCTATTTTTCTCAATTGCCTACTTCTCTGACTACCATCAAGAAATAGACAATTTGCGCTTCGATCATACCTATTATAGTTGATTTAGCAAAAATTAAGTGATCGTATATGATGACCTTTAAGTTATCTTCACTTGCTTAATATTGTTTAAGGAGACTTATTACCATCTAATTTAAAGTTAATGAATACTAGAGACGAGCTCGTGTAAGTTAGGGGACCTTGTTGAGTTTTTGTTAGGGTTTCCGCAGTAGGGTTTAGTGGATCACAGTCCCTAAACCTTCATGTGTTTCTTCTTATTTTTTTACCTTTTTATGTACTTTGTGTTGTTTTTTTTTATTGTGCTTACGTTTATTAAAAGTATAAAATTAATTCAACAGTTTTTTTAAAGATAGACCCAGTTCCAGGGTCTACTATTATATAAAGATAATTTAATGAACTGGGTGGCGCCCTTTTGACGTGCCGCATCATCCCGCCCAGGACCTTCTCCCCCGTGCCTCCGCTGAACAGCTGCCGAAAGATCAGCTGGCAAGAGTGCCTGCACCCTTTGTACATCAAATGGATAGAATAATTGCTTTTTAAATATTCTACGTACAATCCAATGGGAAACTGCAACTTGTCGCGCAACACTTGGTATTCTTCTGGTAGAATCCTCTTCAACACGATGTAACATTTTTTGTACAGTATTGATTTCTCACTAGCACCCATATTCTTGAAATTCTGAAACTACTGTATATATATATATATATATATATATATATATATATATATATATATATATATATATATATATATATATATGTATATATATATGAACATTTTTGTTAGGTTTGGTTTGGTTGGACCGGGAATGAGCCCCACCGATCCCTGCAATTGGAGGGCACACGTTTTGCCTCTCGATGTTCAGGTTCGTCAGGGTACCGACTCATGCTCTCCCGTCAAGAAGAGACACATGCATTCCCGGCCAGACACCTTACAAAAACGTTCATTTGGCCGGAGACGCAGGTTGCTGTGTGTTCCACATGAGATTGTGGAACCCAGCAGTTGAGTGTATTTGACACTCAACTACTGTTGTCTCATTAAACGCTGTCCAAAGAAATCTAATTATATATGTGCGTAGTTTAGTCCTAGCGGAATTTTGCCTCGATTATGACGTGATTCTTAATTATTATGCATTGTTAACATTGTTGCAAAACAAAAAAAAATGTTAACATATTTATTCGTTAAGTAATAACCAATTTATAATTACAAATATATTTTTACACATATTTGCTTAAAATGTTATTTCTTATCATTATTTTTCTATTGGTGATTTAATAACTTTGGAATTTTTTCGAGGGTTCCGAGATATCCTTTTTATGTTCCACGACTGTCGAGATATAAAAGTTTTCAGTTGCAGGTTTCCCATCGAAACAGGGAATCTGATACAATGTCACCCAACATACTCTAATGTGTAAGAATGTAGTCAGCTTCTACCTGACCGGCATGGAGACCACTTTAAAAATAATAGAAGATTTTCAGGCCCTCTTGTGTTTTTGGGATCAAATATCTGGGGATCACAATAACTGTAATAAAAGGAGTGATGCGATAAAGTATCTCGCCTAAAAGCATCATATATCACATCCTGAAATGGAAAAAGATTCATCACTGTCCAGGAACTAGAGGGTCGGAGCACCTAGCCTATTTGAGGCTGGAATGGTTTCTCTAAATACGATGCGTCTTTTCGAAATCCTTGCTTCAATCATCTACAAAATGGTGCATCTACACCAGCACAGCTCATTCTTAAGAAATATGAAATCAATGCCATCTTCTACTTTAAATTTTAAGATTTATAGCAATATCAGTGTCTCCCGAAAATAGATTTTTTCCTCGAGTACCATGTAGGTTTCCGTCTTTTACGGTTTAATAACATTAAATCATTTAAACATCCATTAAACGCAGAGAGACCAATGTCTTGGTACACTACGTTCTGTAGCGTAATAAGCTCGGTGCGCAGGTACGGACCAGCGATATTTTATAGCAACAGCCTAGGGACAATGTATTGCGACTGTTTGTATTGGTTGTATTGCGATTGCTATCCAATGTCATGCAATATATATATATATATATATATATATATATATATATATATATATATATATATATATATATATATATATCGGGACTAAAACCCAAAAACAAAAATAGAAGTTCGCTAATTTAAAACAAATAGATTCTGAACATCCAAAAGAAATCCGAGACAACAACAAATTAGTTATAAATCTATCTAACCACCACTTATCCACAGATGAAGAATCCATACTAAGCAAAGGCTTCAACTTTGCTATTGCTCCAAAATATATACCAATAAATGAAATAATTTCGAATGTTGAATCAACCCTAGACGACAAGCCAGATGAAGACGCGGAAGTAATCAGACAAGATGTAGCGCGAATACTACGATCCAACAAAATACCAAAACCAAATGTTAATAAGACTGAAATCAGAGCGCTCGAAGGTTTAAAAAGAAACGAGGATATCACTATATTACCAGCGGACAAAGGAAACGCAACAATCATAATGAACACCGAGGACTATATGGCAAAGATGACGAATATTTTACTGGAAAAGACATATAAACCAGTGAACAGAGATCCAATAACCTATCTATCAACAATTGTTGTCAATGTAAGTATCGTTAACATACAAAAAATATATTTACTTTCACTCGTTACTTTATATATTACAAATTAATATAATTTATTTTTTAGTTCAGTTTTGAAAACGGGGGGAGATTACCCTCCGAAACGTTAACGTTAAAAGTTTGTAAATTTTTTATAACATTTTTATATCTTTAAAAATATTGTTCGTTAGGCAAATTTATTACAAAAAGAATCACTGAGAAATTTGTCTCCGTTTGGTTTTTTTTTTTTACCCAGTGATTCTTTCTTTAAATAAGAACAGGTATTTTTGATATTTTTTGAGTTTTAGACAGTGGCGAAAAACCCAAATAAAGGAGAAAAAATAAACAACTTCCGCTCTGTTTCGGCACCATCTACAAACAGGACATAAAATCAATTTTGAGGGAGCCAAAGAAATAGCGAATATTGAAAACTACAAAGCCCGAACAATCAGAGAAGCCCTTGAAATAGAAGAAAGGGGTGAGGCAAAAAGGCGAAACGACGCTCGCAACATTACAAAAGTATGGAAATCCCTTCTGAAAAAAGAAGAAACGCGGCAACGTGGCGGCGAGGTAGAAAAATCAATAAACGGATGCCCGACAGCATTTGCGAGTACCGCAAATAATCCCGAACTACCCCGATATAATCTGCGCAGTCGCAGGTCGGCTATAAAAGCGAGCACAACGACCCGTGCACGTCAATTGGACTCTTCAGTCGATGCGGACAACACTTGAAAATGCCACATGAGATTTTAGTGAAACGTCTTGACTCTTCACAGAATCAACGGATGGACACCCGGAATGATTTAGAGACATTATCTACCATCCGTGAAAAGATGTAACCGTAAAAGATGTAAGAAAAGATATGGATGGTGGGCATGCCATGTAGCGAGGCGATGGGATGAAAGATGGACCAAGTCAATCCTGGACTGGATACCGCTTGATCGCAAACGTCTACGGAGAAGACCGAAAACACGGTGGACTAATGACATCATTAAGTATATTGGAACCGAATGGTAGATGAAAGCTCCGGACCGCGAGAGTTGGAAGCATGCTGAAGAGACCTTTATCCTACAGTGGATGGACACGGGCTGATGATGATGATTATGATGATTTTATATATTCTAATATTTATGTCGTACCAGTCTATATAGTCAACACATAGTATTCAAAGGATAAACTAAATAGGTAACAAATGCGCAGTATAAATTATCTTTCATTACTAAGCTAATCGAAATTACCCGTGTTTTTATCACATTCTATATAAGACTAAAATTTGTTGATTTAATATAAATAAATATATATTGTAAAATAATTCAAATCTATGTTTAACTTCGAACTGATTCTTTAAGAAAACTACTTAAATAACAAATAATCAATTCTTCTTTTGGAACCTTCGGTGTGAAATGTTAAACTTGAAGAGATTTATCACTAAACACGAAAACACTTTTATATAAACTTCTCGACGCGCGTTTCACTAACCATGTTCGCATTGTCAGGAGATGCTAACTGATGCTTTAATCTGACTACACCTGCTTACATTACCCACTTACACCCACTGAGATTTAATATTCTCCTGATAATACTAACATGGTTAGCGAAACGCGTGTCGAGATGTTTTAAAAAAGTGATTTGGTAGTTTAGTGGTAAAAAAGAAAAAAAAATCTATAAAAATAAATGAATAAATTTACAAATTCCCAGCGATAATATTACAAGCGATAAAAATTATAATGATCGAAACGATTTTAATGAAATATAAATTAATTGAAATGAAGATCAAATGGATGGCTTGTATTTCTGCTTCGTTCTATCTGCTTTTAGTTGAAACGTTACACAAAGTATTAATTAAGTTAATAGCGTCAACACGACCGTTCATATAATTTTGAATATTTAAATTAAAGCTCCCCAGACGTATATTTATTTAGGATGTTTTTAATTAGCCTGAAAACTTAACTTAAAAAAAGTAGAGAAACTAAGAAAAAATTATAAATTAAAGAATATATTTCTTGTAGATTGTTAATATATAATATCAGGTTTTTCAAGGAGGAATCATTTTATGATAGCTAATACAGCGCGTGGTAAAGCAATGGAAGTATTCAATACTAAATTACCAACGCGTTTCTAGTATAGGAGTAAAGCAACTACCTTCACTGTATTGCGATAGCACAATAGTTATTTCGTCCACAATTTAACACTAACCGCAATGATCTGGTACATTCGAGCCATGCTATCAAATTAATTTAAAATTAATTAAAATTAATTAAAAATTTAAAAAGAAACATAGATGGTTACAATCGCTTTTCCACGCAATCTACAATGTTTTGTTCATCGTTGTGTAGATATCCAATGATTATCCAATTTCTTATAATTCCCAAATGATCAAGGGCTTGTCCAATAAGAGTGTCAGAACTTGAGGCATAAAAATGAGGCACTATTATAACTACAATTGATAATCCCCTAATTTTTATTTTATCGACATCTTTTCAAAATAATGTCAGTCAAATTTCACCCTCTGCTTCGTCTGGTGAAATGCATTCTGAAGACACAATTTTCGATTACTCTTTCACACATATCGAGTGGTATATTTCTAATAGTGGTCTGAATGTTTCGTTTAAGGTCAATAATTATTCGGGATCTGTTTCTGTATACCAGAGTTTTAGCATGCTCAAAAAAAAGTCCAAGATCGTGAGATCGCATGATTTTGGTGGCCAGTTGACATTACCATTTCGCGAAATAATGCCTCAAGGTGACTTTGCTTGCAATATGTGACAAGTCGCACCGTTTTGTTAAGAGGAAACATTGTCTACGTTCACATTTATCCTGTAGCGTACATCAAAAACAGTTACATTATTTCCTGCTTCGTCTTCTAAAAATTAAGGTCTTATCACCTCTTCAGCCCAAATACCGCACCAAACAGTCACTTTCTGAGGATGAAGAGATGAATTACATGAGAATTTTTATCGGCCTAAACACTTCAGTTATGTTGCAGTTTGTTGTTCACAAACTCATTAAGCCGTAAGTACGCTTCATCGGAAAAGATTTTTTTCAATTGCTCTAAAATCCAGTTTGCAATTGTATGACATATATAATAATCAGCTGGCTTTAGTTGTTGAATTAATATATCAATATAAACCTTACAACGAAAATCATGATGCAAAATTCTCCACGTTATCGTTTGAGAATGGTTGAATTCCTGAGAACGACGTGGAATAGATAAATTCGGATCTTCTCTTACACTCTTACATGGTTTGGCGACGAACAGTTACTGACTCATCTGCAACTGAACCAGTTCGTTTAAATTTTTCGAACAAAAGATAAACAGACCATTCGTTTAATCGATTATATTGACCATTTATTTCACGTCGTGCTTGAAGAGTCTAGCTAATTATATACTCATGTGGATGGTAGATACGAATAATTTCTACGCGCTGAGTGACTACGTGTTGAGTGATATTTACATTCCAAACAGTGTAAAAATATAAAGGTACATATTCGGTCGACGCTTCTTTCGAAGCCCGTTGCGTCTGCCGTCAGCTTAAAACCAGCAAGTATCTTCCGAGACCGGTTTCGGGCCTCTAACCATCATGAATCGGTCTCCAGTCGGAGGAAGGAAATGGAACTGAAGGAACGGTCAGAGCCAAAGAGCATATAAGTCAGGCTTTTAGGAAGTGGGTGTAATCTGATACAGCTCGCTCCACCTTACGGTCGACGTTCGCAGTAACATCGCAGACGACCGCGAAAATTACCTAATGAGGTCTGCAAAAATCATAAACCTTGAAGTTAACCAATCTATACATTAAAAAAATTAGAACGAACTATGGTTTACTATGCCTTTTATCCCAATTCATGGCTTTCTTACATTTTGCTTTTTGAATTGCAATTGCAAATTGCATTTGCTTCTGGTCGTAATGGATTCTTTAGAAGAAGAAGATATTATAATGTCTTGGTATTTATTAAGGAGAAAAATGAAAAGACCCTTTTAGTGCACCAGTATTTTGTACAAAATTTTAAACGAAGAATGTTTCTAGCTGCAAAGCAACTTCTAGACCCCGTTATATTCACAGTTATGTATTAAATGAGTCCAACAACCTTCTTAGAGTTGCTTAGTTTAGTGGCTCCTGTAATAAACAAGTGGATACCAGATTTAGGAGGTGCATTAGGTAGAAGAAACATTTCTAATAACGCTAAGGTAAATTTAAAATATATTTTCTCTAAAATATTTTACAAAAACATTTAAGCAATCAAGCTAAATTTAATATATTTTTACAACATATTTTACATAAACATTTAACTAATAGTTATTACTTAGATTTTCTAAGCTGCTAAAATTTTGATAGAACTCTGTTACACCGATCCTTTGGTCAGATGGAGTTGGAGGATACCCTACATCAGACTGAGTAGTATATTGTCCAGATACAGGATACGCTACATTAGATTGAGACTTCCGAAATTTTCGCATCTTATATTCGCTTAGTTTTTGTACAGCAGATAGCAAACTCAAAAGAAACATTTTCGGAGAATTTTCTTTTTTGTTCTTTTTTCGATATATTTATAAAAGCCTCATCAGCACCGTTCGTTTGTTTAGGTCGTTTTATTGTTTTTTGTTTTTTATGTGGTTCTTCATGATAGCTTGAATTATTTGAAATGCTATCTTCATTTGTAATTTGTTCAGTGAACTCAAGTTCTGGTTCGGTACTTAATAGATTTTCCGTAGGAGATGGAACATTACCAAAAATACTACTCTTGTTTCCTATGAAGGGCAGTAATAATTGTAAATAATCCATTAAGCAGTATTCTTTTCAACCTTCCGGAACCACTCGGCGGATTTTTCAGTTTTTTAGAAAACACGGTGTGGATATTTCGCCGCTACTTCTCCTGACAATTGGTAGCTGAAAATAAAAATTCCCTTAATTTTAAATTAAGTTATCAGTTATTATTTGTAAAAAGTTCAATAAACTTGAATGCATCTTGTTGTAGATATCTGGCTACTTTCTCAGAATTATCATTATATTTTGTGAGAAGGGTCAGCCCAATCAATGAAATAATTGCAACTACTATTAAGACAATTTGGGACAAGCTCCAACCAATATATATGAAAATACCGAATGGGGACGAATGGTTGGCTATTTCTAATCATTTTTATCAGTTATGAAATGTAGGAAATTTCTTAGGTATTTTAGGTGATAAGATAAGAATTTACTATCAGACCAGTAGAGCCAGAAAAACTGTAGAGTGCACGTTTGGAATGCTGTGCAAAAAATTTCGTGTTCAATCAAATTTTATACCATACCATGAACAAAATATGGAAGAAAAAGTAAATATGGAAAATGTAGATTCGGAGTTATTAGACTTTGGCATGAATGATGTAGGTAATGTGGACATACCTGAGGTAAGAAACCCAACAGCTATACTTTCAAACTATTTTGTTCAAATCAATCATTTGCTATGGCAGTGGAAGTATTGTTTAGATGCGGAGTAAAGTAATTACAGTAGTAATTATTAATACTATTCACATTATAATAATGTTTTTTTTCTTTATAAATAAATAAACATATTCCACTTTCTTATCTGTATTATTTATTGCTTCTGCCATATTCTCCCACATCAAATCTACCACATCTCTCTTGATGTAGACACTCAATTTGTAATTATATAAGACTGGAAATTTCTCCACTTCTTGTACCAATTTTGAACTGAATGTTTTCTCGTTCATACTGAATAAGCAATAATAATAAAATAGAATAACAAGACAATACAATGTTGTGTAGAACTGAAATATACAAAAACCAATGCAACTGGTCGACGTACGTCCGGCATGTCGAGTCCTATCCAATCCGTTGCATGAGACTAGTTGGTTGGTTCTGACTCATCGGGCAGGTGTGAATGCTTCTACGAAAACTTTATGGGTCAGATTAATCCAACTAATTGGTTAACTTGGTCGATTGAATTACGTTGCTCTAGTATTAAAGCAGCCTTATTTTTCATATGTCTAACAAGTCTTAAGTTACTGATATCTATATTATGGTTATGCTCGAGTACATGTAGGGCAATACAACATTTCTCATTTTGTTCTATCTAATATGGACAGTATGTTCCTTATATTTAGTTAATTGATCTTTTAATTGACTCAACATATCTTAGATTACAATATTGTCAACTAATTTCATTTACATATTTCATCGCCCCTCATTACAGAGTAATTTAACGGTAAAATTGGTGGAAATATTTGTAATAAAAATATAAAATGTTTCCAGGCTCATTCCAAGGTGTTTCCAGCGATTCTGTACAGTCAACTTTCTAAATAATTATAGTAACGCTTGGTTAACTTTACGGTTAATGATTTTTACACGTTTCGTTAGGTATGGTTAGTATATAATTAAAACATAGTTTAGTTTTAGAATAATATTGAATCATCTCTAAAGATGCTAACATGGTTAACTTTCGCACGACGAGAAATCGAAAACAATGATTTTGTGTTAAGTGGTAAATCTATTTGAGTTTCCAAAAATTAAAAATCTAATTAAACAATCATTCAACATATATGTGAACTAATGGAGTTGTACTTAGAGCTCCACAAATATAAAATCCAATATCCAAATAACTCAAATTTAGTTAGTCATTTGGTCTACTTATTATACTTTCAAATACATTTCCATTATCGCACAAATCAGAAAACTGTACAGCATAATAAACGGAAACGATATAATTATATAAGAACATGATACACACGCGTACGATAACCCAACGTAATTGTAATATGCATTTGTATCTGAACGTTTAGGTGACTGACATTGTCTTATTTATCTTAAAGAATAATAGTAAGGTCTTTTAAATAAGTTTGATGTGATTTTGATCTACAATAAATTATGATTATCACTTATTAGTAATTACTGGTGTAGTCTTAGCTAATTGTTGTGAGTTCATTCATGGATGCTGTTTTACTTAAAAAAAAATCACCTCGGATTAACAAAGCGTATTCCGTTTGTAACAAAGATTAATACATTGGATTGTCCGGAAAATACATAGGGGTTTCCCATTAGTTGTTCTTTTAAGGCTTGTAAACAAAAATCTGTTTTGAACTAGTAAGTTTTATTTACATATTAGGAATTCCTGTGGTATTTACAATGTTTACGTTCAGATTTGCTATGATTTTCCTTCAAACGAGTTGATTCAAATTGAAAATGTCGATCGATAACCTACATTTACGCTAAATAAAGCTTTTTATTCCAAAATGGGTAAGAACGCTATTCAAACAAAAACAAGATCTATACCGTTTACGGAGAAGATTCTGTTGGGGAGATTACGGTGCAAAAGTGGTTTGGTCGGTTGATGGGCGAAGATTTTGACATGGTATAAAGGCCCTAATAGCCGAATATCCACGCACCAGGAGATATATAAGTTACATATTATCAAATCGACCGTTTTTGACCATCTGAAACGAAAATGGGTACTGTCGATATGTGTGAATCCCTCAAGAACTTTGTCAACGAAATCTGTAGAGCTGAATACCTTTGAGGGATCGTTTGCTGAACAAAATTCTAAGGCTCCATTTCTGAAGCATGTGGTAACTGGCGATGAAAAGTTAGTTATGTACAATAACATGCAATGAAAAAATCATTAGGAATGCCAGAGTCAACGGTTTTAAGTACAACAAAAGACAGTATTCATCCGAAGGAAATTATGCTTTGCATAATTGCATTTGAGCTTCTTTCACGCAACCGAACCATCAACATCGACCTCTACTGTTTACAGTTAGATCGGCTGAAGGCAGCAATTGAAGAAAAACGACCATAATGCGCAAACAGATCGCACATTTCAGTTAAGACCCAGCAAAAATTGTGGAACTTCAATTGGGATTCATATTTTTCTTATTTAACTCTCCTATTTTTTTTAGTTTTGTTTTCCCATGCATCATAATTCCCACTCTTCTGTATGTAGCTGAATCCTAGATCCTGTATCGGTAGCAAATAAAACAACTTGAAATATTTCATCAAACGGCTGTCTCCGGAAAATCTTGAGAATAAAATGACAAGACCATCCGACCAATGTAGAGGTACTTGAAAGAGTCACAAATTTGATATAGAATCCTAGATCACAAAAGCTCAGCTAAGATGGTTGTCATTGCCAAATGATGCAGGGCATTAACATTCCGAAGCAGATCCTCTATGGCGAATTAAACCTTATAATGGAGATTATGATGCAAAATTATTTACATTGTTGTTTGAGAAAGGTTGAATTCTTGAGAACGACGTGGAATAGATACGTTCGGATCTTCTATTACATTCCGTTTTCTTGCAACGATATTCTCCAATGATCGGGCGGTTTGGCGACGAACAGTTACTGACTTATCTGCAACTGAGACAGTTCGTTCAAATTTTTCGAAATAAAGATAAATAGACCATTCGGTTGGTTGATTACATTAACCATATATTTCACACAATGCTCGAATAGTTACATAATACGCATTTTGACGGTAGATATGAATAGTTTCTTCGCGCTGTAGAATTGAATCGTGAAATATTTCCATAGTAAATTGACACAAGGCAATATGAGTGATATTTACATTCCAAAAAATGTAAAAATATAAAGATACATATTCGGTCGACGCTTCTTTCCCAACCCGTTGCTTTATCCGTCATCTTAATGCCAGCAAGTATCTCCTTATCCCCAGCAAGTATCTCCCCTGGCCTCTAGCCGTCATCAGCCGGTCTCAAGTTGGACTAAGGGAATGAGACTGAAGGACTGGTCAAAGCCAAAAAGCATATAAATCAGGCTTTTAAAAAAACGGTGGACATTCGCAGCAACATAGAACGCGAAAATTTAACTATGTTGTATTTATATGACAACCATGTCTAGTGAAGCGTGCAAGAATCATAAACAATATATCACCATATATAATCATAAAGTTGACTATGTCCTTTATCCCAATTCATGGCTTTGTGTTACTGATATCTATATCATGGTCATACTCGAGTACATGTAGGGGAACACAAGATTTCTCATTTTGTCTTATCTAATGTGGACAATATGTTCCTTATATTTAGTTAATATGATCTTTTAATTAACCTAACATAAAACCCAACAAAAATTGTTGAGCTTCAATTGAGATGTTTTGTCTCATCCACCTTACTTACCGGACATCGTAAAGATGATAAGCCAAATGATGCAGGGTACTAAGATTCCGAAGCACATTCTCTATAGTGAATTAATGAACTAGAAACGAAATCAAAGTCAAGTTTGTCGGAATGAGAAAAGACGGCAAACGACAAACCGAAATGGCGCAACGAGCTCTACAAAGCTGTGCACTTCCATGAGGAAAGTAATCGTTTAAAAGTCGAAGCCAAAAGACAGGGGCGAAAAGTCAAAAAAGCTGAACCGCGTATACCAATTCTGTATCCCCCTAACCTTAAATGCCCAGCTTGCGGAAAACCAAGCAGATCTAAGTTGGGTTATTTGAGCTACTATAAAACCCATAATTCCTCAACAATGGCTTAGCAAAATTAATTGCCATGGCTGAGGTCATACTCGTATCGAGTTAATAGCCATGAATTCTCCTACCCATCCATCACTTATGAAGTTGTCGAAAATTAGTCTCTATTGGCCATAACTCTTAAATATTATCATGACAGTAGTTCGTGTACCTTCGATGTCGGTACCTAGTCTTGTTCTCATCATCAAATTTAGTCCTATGATTTTTACTAACGCTGTTGGCGATTTTTCTAAATGATAAACCGCTTGTTCGTAAACTCATAATTCGGTTTTCAAATACACTTATTTAGTGATAAATGTCACGTACTCATACTTTAGACCTTTAAACATTACTAAAATTAAACAATGAGTATTTTAAAACCCGAATAAAGAGCCTCAATCAATGTCTTTGAAATTTTCTTGAAATCGGGCTTTATGCAACAACCACAGGTTATTTCTTGAGTAAAGGTTAATTATTTATGCTTTGTTTTAGTAACAAAAGCCTTGGTAAAACAACAATGTAAATCCAATACTCCCTTCTCAATGTGATTTCTATTTCAGATAGTAAATTTTTAGTTAAATATACAGGGTATCCCATAACTTATCGCCATAGAACAACTGGTAATAGTGGAGACCAAAATAAGAGGATTTAGTCAGTAACTGTGTTGGCAAATGTTAGTCATTAAAAAGATACAGGATGTTGAAAGTGAAACTAAATTTTTGAAAAATTGAGTTAATTTAAAAACGGTTGAAAATATCAGTTTCAAAATGGGGGTAGTTGGATTTTCAAAGGCGACAAATCTGAATTTGGTACTAGCTTGAGCCTAATTTTTAGAGGGCGCTTGCTACCTGCTTTGTGAGGAATTAACTCGCTCATATTTTTTACTCTATAAAGCTGAGAATATTTTGACTTCAAAATAGAAAAGAGTCATAATTTCCACGTAAAAAACGTACCCTTGCTAAGTATGGATGTAGCATGCCAGTTGCGAGATATTGCGGTTCGAATATTCCATTACACATCTTGTCGATAGGTGAAAAATATGCCATTCACAAAGTGTGCCTTGAAAATAACATTTTTTTTCAAATTTACTTCAACTTTACTTCAAGGTGTTGAAAGTGTCCACCGTTCACCTCAATACACTTTCGCAGGCTTGTTAAGTGACGCCTCACAATTTAATTTTTAATAACACTCGCCATTTGCTGATGTAAAAGTTCGTTTCATATATTGATTTCATCATGGTAAACTAAATACTTCATATGACCTCACAAATGAAAGTCAAACGGATTAATATCGGGGCTACGAGATGCCAAAGAAACTCATTATCGCGCTCAATCCATCGATGTGGAAAACGTTGATTCAAATGATTTCGCACTGCAACAGTAAAAATGCATCTTACATGTCTTGTCTTAAGTTTAGAGGTATATCGTTCAAAAGGTCTAATAAATCACTTTCTAAAAACTGCACATATCGATCTTCATTCTGTCTTTGCGGAAACTCAAACAGGCCGATTAAAAAATTGCCGATAATGCCGCACCAAATGTTAATTGAAAATTCGTGCTGAAAATGTCACTCTTAGTAGATGTGGATTTTCCAGGGTGTAATAATGATTATTTCGCCAGTTAAAAATTCCGCGTCTTGTAAAAGTTGCCTCGTGCATAAACGCAAAGCATATCCTTTAAATCACGGGTAGGAAACTGATTAACTCTGGGCATTTTTTGCAAATTATTTAAAACCAACTCAAGATTGGAGAAACTTGTTTCCACCTACGTTTAATAGGAGAGATAGAAAACAATGACAGTTGTCATCGCGACGTAATAATTTGTACCTTTGCGCATTGACAAGATGTGCAATGGATTATTCGAACCCCAATATCTCGCAAATGGCATGAAATATCGTATTGACCAAGGGTGCCTTTTTTTACGTGGAAATTATGATTCTTCTCTATTTTGAAGTCAAAATATTCCCAGCTTTATAGGGTAAAAAAATATGAACTAGTTAATTCTTCACAGGTATCAAGCGCCCTCTAGGAACTAGGGTCAAGCTAGTACCAAATTCGGATTTGCCGCCTTTGAAAACTTAACTACCCCGATTTTGAACGTGATATTATATACCGTTTTTAAAATATCTCGATTTTTCTAGCCCGGTACCTTTTTAATAACTAAAATTTGCTAACGGATTAAATCCTCTTATTTTGATCTCTGCTATCACCAGTTGCTCTATGGCGGATAAGTTATGGGACAGCCTGTATATGTTAAATGGAATTATATACCTTCATATTGATTTGGACTATAATTGAAGAAGCTTATATGTATTTACCCAAAGCTGACATACAGTATTTGCAATAAGTAAAAAGATCTAAGATTTTCAGAACGAAACTAATTATAATTTTATATAATTTATGATATAGTTAAATATATGTTTCTCTGCATTAAATCCTAAGTATAAATATAATAAAAATGTACGGTTTATTTTAGCGTGACATTCAGTTTACAACCATCGCGAATTTATACAGAACGTCTTTCTGGGTTACATACATTTTTCGTAGTAGCTAAAACGACAGAATTTGCACACAAGTTCATGATCCAGATGGGTGTAATAGGACGGCAGTACACCTGTCACCTCCCAACCGCATCCGTTTCCGTTGCGAATACTTAAAATAGGTGACCAGTGGCGCGTAAAGAGACATTGGTTTAAGCCAGTGACGTGGAATCGACAAAAGAAACAGATAATGTATATTTTATCTCAAATAAAAAAATATCGATTCACGAAACCGCAATTTTGATTCACAAAAACGCAAATTTTATGAATTTAGTAAATTAATCTATAACGTTTACAATATATAACGTTAACACGTTTTTTTGTAGGTAATACTAAGGTTGTTGGAAAAGTTTTCAGTTTGATGCGGGAATGGCGCAAATATGACCAAATTACTGTGATATTTGTTAAGTAATATTCATTAGATAGAGTACTGTGAAGTATGAAACCCGTGTATTTAGTTGATTATTTGCAACGATCGAGGAAACCTTTGACGAAAAAGTGTTGACTTTTTCTGAAAAATGGATAAAATTTAAGTTAATACTGTTATACAGATTTTTTTTTAAAAGTTTAATCCGGAAGTACATAAAAAGGGAGTTAGATTCCACTTTAAAAGATTATTTTCCTTCATTTTTGATGGGTGAAATGTCGGCTCAATACATGCATTGAAGATGATGATGAGGAAGAACGTTCAGAATACCCAAAAACCCTAACGGCTTGGGCGGGGATAGGCGAAAATGTGGCCAAGAGAGCGAAAGCTGTTCGTGTGTGTCGAAGGGTATCACATGTACCATAATCACCGGATCTGGCTCCCAACGATTAGGTCCTTTTTCCAAACCTGAGAAATGGCTGACATACCAATGTCAGTCTGTTCTTAAATGTTTCAATACCTGATGCTTGATTGACAATTTTATCCAGTTTCATTAAAATAAAAATTTTGTTTGGAAAATAATTTGTCTCCTGAAAAAGTGACAGTAGTTTCTTTATCAGACGATGCAGATTTCTCGTAATACTTGATTATACGTAATGATTTTTTAGATTAGATCAGGTTATATATATATATATATATATATATATATATATATATATATATATATATATATATATATATATATATATATATATATATATATATATGATTTTGATATAGTAGTCAAGGGGAGTTCAGAACAGCCAAACAAATTGAAAATGCAGATTTACAAGCGTTATTGGATGATAATTCAACTCATACGTTGAAACAATTGGTAGTAGCATTGAATATTACCCCATCCACCATTTTTGAATGTCTACACGCATTGGGAAAGACGGAAAATGGTTTCCATACGAATTAAAGGTAAGAGACATTGAAAAGCGAAAAACCACAGAAAAAGTTTATATTTTGGGTTCATATAGGTTTATTTTGACAACAAAAAGCGCAAAAATGGTGAGTTGAGTCAGGCTAACCTTTAACATCACAACCAGTGCGCAATATAGAAGATTTTGTTATGTATTTGGTGTGGTAGATGAAACGATTAGGGCGATCGATACAGACAACAATTGATAAAATTGAACCGAGCATTGAAGAAAAAAACTACCAGAATACGCTCAAAGACACGATAAAGTCATTTTTCAACATGACATCCTTTAACCCCTTCGGTCTACCACTTATTTCGATCGATGCAGGACGGACTTTCAAAACAACACTTACACTCTTACGAAGAAATGAAAATTAGGCTTGATGAAGAGTTAGCCTCAAAAAACCAAAAGTTCTTTTGGTTCGGATCGATGTATTGACAGAAAGGAGGGAAAAAGTAATAGCTAACGATTGCCAATACTTGGTAATTTATAAAGTAATTTTTTAAGGTAATTTAATGGAAATAAATGCTTAAATTTTACGAAAAAATCGACATTATTAACCGAAACACCTATTAATAACTTTTTATTTTTTAGGTTGCGAAGCCATTATATGTATCATATAAAGAGTGATTTTTTAGTGTGTCCGAACTTCCGATATGGATCGCTGTTATACCAACTGTGAGTTTGGGCGACTCTAATGCCAAAATTATCCAGTATAGTTTAGCAATTCATGATGGAACGTTTAATATCAGACAACACTTGCAAACTGTCAAAATGTATTATCAAATTTCATGTTCTGGGCATCAAACTTATAGAGCACTTCGTGCTTGCTCAACCGAGTGATGTATTCTCCGAATAATTGACAAATTTCCAACGCATTTCACTCTACTCCATATTAAAACAAAAACAAGACAAAAAGCTGGGTATACCGAAGAAAATATCGCTGTTCGAAGGAAGTTAGTCTTTGTTATTCGACTTCGTCGAAAATTTTGCGTAAATGTCTTAGTCAGGTACCTTACAATATCCAGCTTGTCCATGAATTCAAGCCGCAAGAAGATTTGGAGTGAAAATAAGCCGCAAATGATCCATTAATTATCGTTGAATCCAGAATGCACTGTATGATGTAGATTGTACACCGCTGGCATCATTGGGCCGAATTTATTTAAAAATCAAGTTGGAAAATAAGGTACCGTTAATGGGGATCATTACAGAGCGATGATCAATGATTATTTAATTCCGAATTTGAATGGTATTGATCTGGAGATGTGGTTCCAACGGGGCGGCTCCATATGCCATACAGCCAACACAACAATCGATTTATTAAGGGAACAATTCAGTGAGAAAATTATTTCGAGGGACGGATCTGTTACTTTGCCAACAAGGTCAAGTGATTTAACGCCTTTAGAATATTTACTTTGAAGTTATGTTAAATCTTTGGTTTATGCAGATAAACCAGAAACTATGGAAGCCTGGGCAGCCAACATAAATATGGTCGGAAATTGGATTAGCCGCTGCAAACATTAATCCAAAATTATTTTCAAACATTGATGCCTTTGAATGTTATTTCACATAAAATAAATAGTTTCGAGGCATCTAATTTGGTTGTTGTTTTATTTGAATTTATTTGAATTGGTTGATGTTTTATTTTATATATCATAAAGTTGCATAGTGGTGCCGTGAAGATAAATATTAATGAGCAGATAATTTTCATCTATACTCCATGTGAGTGCTCTGCCCGTTCTTTTTTATTTTCATTAACAAGTAGCTCCCGGAAGTCGTTTCTGGCCATATAGTTGTCATCAGTTCAATTCCAGTTGAACTTATATAAGCGTCTAAAGGAACGGTCAGAGCCAAATACCATATAAATCGGTTTTGTCGGAAGACGAAGGTAATCTCATACGCCTAGCGCCATTCTACAGCGGACTTTCGCAGTAGCTTAGAACGCGCGAATCGCTTTGCTCACTTTACGTTGCTCTAGATATGCTCTAAAATTTGCATGTTGGATCTGTAGAATATCCAAATTCCCAGAACACACAGAATTTTCAGACTGTAATGTCAGAAAGTAACTCCCGAGACCAGTTTCTGACCTTGTAACCATTCGAAGGAAAGTTATGGTGGCGGTTGAGCTATAACTCTATATTATTTGAATATAATTTACTTCTGTCTTTACATCGGCTCTATTAGATACGATGCATCCTTCAAAGAAGTTGATGTTATAATATAGCAGAAAATTATTATATTTAATTAAATCGGAGTTTTTACGTCGGTGTTTGTAAGATGTGAAATATTATAATGTATGAAATAAATACGGATAAACTTATATGTTTTCTAAAATTTAGATTATTAAATATTATATCACGTTACTCTATGTTCTAATGTATATTGCTGGCATATAGTTTCTATAACTGCTGGTAGGAAGTAATAAAAAACAATATTTAATTATTTAATAACGTATTATCATGGTCAACAGTGAAAAACTGTCGCCTTGTCAGTTTTGAGTCAAATCTATTTTTAATGTTGAAGCATTGGGAAAGTCCAGATAACAATTGTGTACTAAATATTTGCCCAAATGCCAACGTATTTGATAAACTATTATAAAAGATATCATGCAAATGAAAAACTAATTTATTTATATACAACGATTTTTAAAATATCTCTGTTCTTTTAGGTAATCTTATTCAAAATATGTTAAAAAAATATCCCTAAAAACTTATTATTTGTACC